>SMLS01054534.1:0-15815 GCA_004785975.1 Popillia japonica
AATTATTTACTTCTATTTTTGACGTTAAATTTGTTAGTCATTGCGTAAAAATTGTTCATTTTCGCTAAATAAAAAAATTGCACATTTATCTGAGCGAGAAAGAATCGAAATTTTAATTACGGTTGGGTATGAGGACAGACAAAGAACACATGCAGAAGCATGCGAACTGTTTAACCATGAACATCCTGATAGACCTCCAATTGCCAGGTCTACGGTGACAAAACTAGTTGGAAAGTTTACCGAAACTGGATCCGTAAAAGATCGACCACGGCAACGTAGACCTCAAGTAGGAGAAGATGTGAAATTAAATGTGCTTCTAGAAGCAGAAGAAAGACATCATGTTTGCACCAGACAACTTGCGTTAGCCAATCAGGTGGCTCACTCATTTGTCCTCAACTTATTTAAAAAAGAACACTATCATTCTTACAAAGTTTAACTTGTACAGGAATTACATGAGGATGACGAAGATCGTCGACTGCAGTTCTGTAAAGACGTAATGTTACGTTGTGACCAATATGCAAATTTCTTGGAAAACATCGTCTTCTCTGATGAAGTTACGTTCTGCCTAAATGGATCTGTTCACCGCCATAATTGCAGTTATTGGTCGCAGACCAATCCGCATTTGACTCAAGCGTGTCATACTCAGCCGAGAGGAAAAGTTAACGTATGGGTTGGAATGATTGGACGACGCACTTTAGGAACATATTTTTTTGAAGGAAATTTGACTGCTGTGCAATATTTAGAATTTTTAAGATTTGAACTGGTTCCAGCGCTCGCTGTTATTTTCCCAAATCACGAGGATGGTGATGTACCCCATCCAAATATTTGGTTTCAACAAGATGGGGCACCTCCCCATTATGGTGTAGAGGTTCGCCACTATCTTGACGAAATATTTCCTAATAAATGGATTGGACGAAGAGGCGCAATAGAATGGCCACCTCGTTCTCCTGACCTGACTCCGTTAGACTTTTTTTTGTGGGATTATTTGAAATCGAAAGTGTATTTTAACAAACCGAACAATTTAGAAGATTTAAAACTACGAATTCGCGTAGAAATTACACAAATATCCCCAGACATAATTGAGGCGAGTATACGAAGTGTTTACACTCGGCTGGGACAGTGTCAGTTGGTTGGTGGGGTCCATTTTGCAAATTTACGTTAACTGTTACAATAAATTTAAGTTCAGATGTATTTTTTCATTTAATTTTAATTTTGTAGAAAAATAAAATTTTCTTATTTTTTTCTAAATTTATATTATTTAAAAAAAAATTGTGATGCAACGTACCAATTGTTTTATATCACTATTTGGAGGATATAGAGATCTACCAAAAACGATAAAAAATAATATGGTTGCCATTTAAAAAAAGGGTTGATGACGTCATCACTCCAAAAACCAATGACGTCATAGAAAAAAAATGTATGTCAAAAGATGGCGTTTTAAAAAACAAAATTTACCTGTCCGAGCATTTTTTCTAAAAATGTAAAATAATGCGGTTATAAGCTTGGTTCCAAACTTTATGACCACACTGTATATTTACAAAATGAACAATTTTGTGTCACTAATGAGGGTTTGCTATTAAAAATCACAGTAGGTAACTTGTGTCTTCTATCCCCACAGCTGCGGAATTGCTACACGTGGCAAGTAATAGTCACTATTGAAAATTTCATCTACATACGAATATGTGGTTTATCGGTCCTCATATGTATACCAGCTGCCTCACATTGGTTACGGTTTCACCCATCTGGGTCAATTAAGCAACCTACAGCTACATTCTCCGCATTCTAATAAATACTATGTTTGTATTCTATATTTAGAAAATCTGTAAATATGTACATAAACGCACAGCATTGTTATATTGTTACAAAGAGTATGCTATATTTATAGCAAGAGTCTATTTTATAGAACATAAAGTCGTCAACAATCAATCGACAAAACTAAACCACCTACCTATACTGATACTTTTTGTTGTTTGAACATCGGTGACGTATGATTGTTACGAACTCTATTCTAGTCAGGGATCCAAAGCTTAGTACTTATGCAATCTGACAAGATCTAACCTTTCGGTGTCATTCCATTTTTCCCCAAGACTCCGTAAGTCTTCTATACATACACACCTTAACCTTCTACTGGCGTGGTGATATTTTTATACCTAGCTGGCGTCGTGGTGCCTATACGACCCCAAAAATTTTTACATGTGTGTGTGCGTGTACGTATGCATATCTAAATTTCCAAATAAATTACGATTTGATAACCCTTCTAAAATCAGTTGTGACGCATATGACTTTTATATATTATGAATTCTTACGAAAAAAACAATAAATATTTCAAATAAGTAAGAACATGTCAAATACACAAACATTCCTTTTCATAAAAAAAAAACAGTGTAACAGATAGTGAACATGTTGTACCTTATGTTATTTCAAGATATAAAGTTTACTCTACAAAAAGATGTGTAAAACTCTTAAAAACATACTAATTTAAAAAAAAATTGCAAAGAGCAAAGTTGCTATTTTGCGCATTGTCTACATATATTAGCAATACCTATGACCGTAACTGATTTCGGTCTATGCCTGTCGCAAGCTAACTACCTTATTTGAAGGTAGATGGAGCCACATGGTGATACTATGACAATACTAGATAATAGAGCGCTAATATTATCTGCTGGGGTCTCAGCGACCCCACAACGACAGTAGAAGGTTAATTTATACTCACTTTGTTCTATATTTTTTTCCTGCGTTGAAAGTATATTTGAAATTAGTACCAAATTATTGTCCATATATTTGAACTATCTTTGATTGCTTTGAGTGAGGTCAAAGTTGTGTTAATTTTAGACTCTAGAAATTGTTCAGATCAACAAAATAAATAGAACAGAGTAGTGGTTTTGTAATAAAGAAAACGGTTTTTACGCAAATTGCTAGCAACAAGTAAGTTCAGTTAATCTAGTCGAGTGCTGTGGGGGTCCTATTCAAGTTCCAACAGGGAACATTTCGCCCTCTGTGCAAAAATTTACGACAGGCTTTTTTTGTGTATGGTAATGCAGGGAGCAATATTATTGTCACATTCTAGACAAAATGTAGGGGATGATTGTATGATTATATAATAGAACTTGATATAAACTGATTTCTTGTCATTTATCTTCAACATTTCTGTACGAGTGCCACTGCATATGTAGTTTAGACTGTTTAATGATAAAAAATAATATTTGGCATGTGTTCTATCGCTGCCGTAAATACGTGATACTGATTGGTTGATGCTAGGAATACAGCATCAGCAACTGTTCGGTTACGATTCCTAGTGTCGATTTTTTTAACTATTTTGTAAGAGTACAAATACAGAAACTAATACAGAAACTTTATTCGCTCAAATATGCATGAAAAACGACTTTAACTATGGTAAATTACTTGCACGTGAAAAATTAGAATAAATGTTATATTGCATTCAAAGCTAAATAAAGGCTAAGACGCAGAAGGTCCAGAAACGACATGTACGAGTTTCAGTGCGAACATAGTATTTTTTGTCACATGACAGCGTTAATAAAGAGAAACGCATAGAATCAAATAGGTGGGAGTTCTAGTTACCTATGTAAATTTTACAGAAAGAAAGTAAAAGAGGCTGCAAATAGTACCTAATGAAAAAACTATTAAAACAAAACCTTAGTATGTACTTCGAAATAGAACTTCAGAGATCATTTATTCAAAAATTATTAACACATTAGACAAGAGAAAGACAAAACTCTATGAGTTTATTCAAAGTACACGTGTGCCTAATATTTATATACGATAAACCTACCAGGGATATGTAATTTATATTTAAAATCCGATTGCGATTTCCGCTTCCAGTTTATTTCCCAAACAGCTTCGTTGACGATCGCTCCCCTTTGTTTGATGTCAATGAGAACTAATCGAGATGCGAAACTTTCTTTGATCAGTTCTTTCATAAAAGTTTTTAATATTAAATTGCAAAACGGCAAGCACTAAGTAGCTCGGGAAATCTTACCGTCTGAGTTTAAAAGACACCCATCCGTTCGCTCGTCGCCGTCTTAAGCTTCTTAATTAGAATTCCATTTCGGCATCCTTCAGGAATCTTAATTATTTTTTACTGGGTTTCTTGAATATTTGTTCCTCCTTTCTCAACTTACAGAAAGAAGATTGATATCGGCACGCATAATTATGCTAATGTTATAGCAACAGATGACATTAATGATTCTTGTTTTTACATTCCATCGGGGCCGTTACTTGATAATATACAATCGTTTCGGATGTAGGAGAAAGAAAAGATTGGATGGACCGTCGCATATTTTATATAGTCACTTCATAAATAACGTTATGTTATCGTTTATTACTTTTATATTACAATGCTTTGGAATCGTTCGAATTTTTTCTTGTGTTTGTAATAATTTATAGACAAAACGAGTCGTTTAGTTTATCAACGTGTTCTGTTTTGTTCGTTGCTTTTACAATTTATTACCTTATTTGATTCTATCAAGTAATTAATTTAAAGGCAATTGTATTCTATGAACAATATACATACTTTCCCGCGAGTGTTTTCAATAAACTATGTTGGGTGTTATTCAAATGTTAGGTAATTTAAAACAACTTTAGTTGTAGAGAGAACAGTTTATTACGAGTGCTCAGTTTTACTTTTGTATATGTGTTTCGTAAAACACGTTTTGTTTTATTTCAAATGAGCTACTTTACATATCTCTGAAAGAAAAAGATAAAACACTGAGAAAATACCTACAACCAATCTATTAACCGGCTAGAACTCGATGTAATTAATTTAATTCTTACTTGTATAATATTCCTGTCTATACGAGTACGAACAACGAATTGATGAGACCAACGACTTCATTTACTGCAGATATACAGGCTGTCCGCGATATACAAAGCATCCTTTTAAGGGATGATAGCTACAACGATTTAGAAACAAAAACATATAATACACTTTGGGTCTATCTGTAAGCGTAAACGAGAAAAAAAATTATTTCTAAAAAACCTTATTTGGTCAAACTGTACAAGAAAACTCATCCATATTGCTTCTTAAATAACCAAAAAACCATATCAAAAATTTAGGGTTGAAAATACCTGAAAACAACGATGAAAATGAATTATTTCATACTTTGAAATTTAAGCGTGGTGTCATTTCTCTTCCATCACACTGTACTCGTATTCAATAGAATGGCAGATGTGAGCCAAACATCATCTGTTTATACGACCTTGAACTTGTATCGTACGAAGTCAATGGCCATACGTTTTAAAATAAACGTACCTTTGCGTTTTTTTAAATAATGTTATGACAATAAAATCGATGTTATGTTGAAGTTAGAGTGAAAATGGCGTATTTAATAGCAGCCTCCGATCGGTAAATGAAAAGTTAAGTTGAGGGAAAGTCGCATTGAACGAAACAATGTAATTATTGCAATTATGTTATGGCGCTTTAAGCTCTCTCGTAAAGGCTACTACAAAATTGAGTTCTTTTCTTTTATTTGTGATAAATTGGTGGTCCTAAAAAGGACTTTTTTGAGAGATAGGAGAAAATGTATTACAGGAAAGGCTCGATGTGTTGCACACGCCTGTAATCGTCGGGTAAATCTTGCACGGATCAGCTGTCGGTGTACAGTATGCATCGATGAGAAATAATTTTTTTTCTCGTTTACGCTTACAGATAGACCCAAGCTGTATTATATGTTTTTGGTTCTAAATTGTTGTAGCTATCATCCCTTAAAAGCATGCTTTGTATTTCGCGGACCTTTAGATGACTAAATCAATCAAGATTAATGTGAATACTAGATTGTATGAAAAATTTAAACTACATTCAAGAATATCCAGAAGCGTTTATTAAATTACAATTATGTACTTGGCGATAACAGAATCTATAGTAAAATAAATTTTCAACAGATTCGCGACATATAAAATGAAACCCGGCAATATAGAGTTGAGGCCAGCTATGTTCGGAAAATTTCATACATTGCACGTATGAATTATACCACACCATGTTTAGGATAATCATCAAATTAACGACTGCAATTTATGATATTCGATTAACGAAGAAAATAGGTACCCAGCAAGCGCGCCTTACTTCATTCACATAGTATGTAGGGGAAGTTTACCTAGAATGGGATACTTAAGGTGTGGACCCGGTTTAAAAAATAATTATAAATACAAAATAACGGACCACCATTATGATGAATATACCAAACATACCTTTATTAAAAGAAAGAAACATAACCTATGAAAGTATTACCTACACATAAAACAAAAAAAAATATTTCTTGCGCGAGTCATTTCCCATTTTAGGAACATATGTACATATCTAAAACGGGATCAGTAGTGTTTCTAAAATGGGATTATATTTCCAAAGCAGATCACACATAAAATAACTGGCCCCATTATCTTACACTCCGCCAGCTTCGTGGACCCAAGACAGGAACTGTCACTGGTCACCAAGTTTGCTGCTTAGAAAATCTACTTCATAATAAAAGCACACTGGATGAGATACATCTCGTTATAGAAGCACATGTCGTCTCACATTTTATCAATACATTAGCTAGTAAACAAACAATGCCTCTCGTTCTCCATATAAGAATATAATTTTAAAATTTTATAGATTATATAGTCGTTCATGTGCTAGCAACTGGTAAAAAAACTTATCGCTGTCACGCCATTGGCCATAAAGACACAAAGCTTATGTTTGTAGATCTAAGTTTTTACAAGAAATATGTTAAAAACTTAAAGGGTCAGCTAGCGGCGTTGTACCAATTACGATTTTGGTCAAACTGCTGGAGATTACTCATATACTGGTATGAAGTATTAGGTCAATTACACAACAGAGGCTAATGCATGTATTGCAAAAATAATTAGGGTACCCCGTTTTACCACAGTATCCAACTTTATGTAAGCTTCCCCTATGTACATGTGTATGTATACAGATTGCTGCATCGCAAGTGCCGTCAAAATATTATATCGACAGTTGAACCGTATGTCTTAGTTAAGTCCATATGCCGCGCCGGCGCCGATACATGTTGCAGAGAATACGTATGAATATTTGGATATTTGCAGTCTCCAGTTAGGCATTGTAGAAGATAGTTGTCTCATATGTTCTATGGCTTTACGATATTTTATTACATTTTCATTTTTTTATTATTCTTGCTGGAACAATATTCTTTTCATTTGCATTTTCTTATTATATCCTAATCTGTTAATTGTCTCATTCTTCAAGCATTTTTGCTAAACATATTCGTTTAGTTAGTGTTTTGTCGTCGTTTCTATTAGGTTTTCTGCAGAGTTTAGTGTAAGATACATACATAAGTATTTATTTAGTTTGTTAGTTTGGTATTTATATGTTATAAAAATAATGGATGTTTATAATTTAGTTCAAAGAAAACAAATTATTAAGTGGTATCATCAGGAAATACCCTTAAGGCAAATAATAGAGCGCTTTTATGAGAATTATCAATCACGACCCGCTCTAAAAACAATTCAGCGAATAATAAATAATTTTGAAAGATTGGGCTGTATTATGCCGAACAAGCACAAACGTAATAGGCAGCCATTTGTTCGCCAAGACGAAAGAAATCTTTTAATTTGTGCCAGTGTCGAACAGAACCCGAAAATATCTTCATTGGGTATTAGTGAGCAGCTCGATATTTCTAAAAGCACAGTATGCCGTGTTTTAAAGAAAAATAAATACCATGCCTACAGATTACAGAAAACAAATAAAATATTTCCCGAAGATGAAGAACAGAGAATGGAATTTTGCGAAAATATGATGCATATTTACAATCAAAACGCAAATTTTATTGCAAATATATTATTTACGGACGAAAGTACTTTCCCGTTGCACGGAAGACATAATCCCGCTGTACCTCGACACTGGGCAAGAGAAAACCCACACCTAACATACAATGCTAGAACTCAGTATTCCCAAAAATTGAACGTTTGGGCGGGATTACTTGGAGAGCATAAAATTGGACCATTTTTTATAGATGGCAATTTAACAGGCGAGAAGTATCTTAACTTGCTCCAGAATCGAATTATCCCACGCCTCCACGAAATGGCGCTCAACTTGGATAACATATGGTTTCAACAGGATGTGTGTCCCGCTCATAATAGTAGAATTGTACGGGAATATCTTCATAATGTATTTCCAAACCGTGTTCTAAGTACCTGGGAAACTATTCGCTGGCCACCTAGATCACTAAATCTCTCCCCTAATGACTTTTTCTTATGGGGATACATGAAAACTAAGATCTATACATTTGAAAACGATAGACCAAACAATTTGGCAGAATTGCAACAAAAAATTATTAACACTTTTGATGACATTCCTCCAGCAATTTTACAGAATGCGCAACCAAGCTTCTACGATCGTTTAGCATATTGGTTTGAGGCGACCGGAAGACGTTTCGAGCATTATAAAATAATAATTTATGACTAATAATAGATTCCTTCTGTTGTAACATATGCATATTTTTTAACGTTTATTCCTGCAAATATGAGAATATTCATTTTTTATTTAGCTACTAATTACAGAATTTAAATTTCATTATTTTACTGTGAATTGTTGTAATAACACATAGTATTACTATTCTCCACATAGCTTTAATATTTTACATTTTTCATTCGTCATAAACATCTTCTTACAATACATATTCTGTGCACAAGTTTGCTATTCTTGTTATAACTACATATTTAGTTTTTAAGAGGATAAAAACAGTGGGCACATTGTGCACGTTAAAGAAAATTTTATCATATGAGTCTACCTGCATTACGTATAATTCATACCACCGGCGCAGCTATGCACGTACATACATACTACAACGCTAAGACCTGCTCAACGAAGTAACACGTCAATCGGAGCGAGCGTTTGACGGCACTTGCGATGCAACGATCTGTGTATCACCTACTAGGTTGCAGACAAACGCAAACGTTCATCAAGTATTTCTGAAGCAGAAAGAAGTTGCTAGGAAACTGAGCAATATAAATCATATGACACTGAGCAGATTCTTTCTGCAAAAAATGGTCTCTAAAGCTAGTTCTATTTGTAATGAATTTTTTATCTTACAAAATTAGAAATAGCTAACATAGTTAAACATCCCTAACAAACGAGCAACTGCGTCCCACTTCTTGCTTATGATATAATACAGATTGGCGATGTGCATCACAGATGGAATAGTCAGCTATCCTTAGCACAAATAACTAATTTAGGCATATACTTATCAACATAGTCGCTGAAGTAACTGAATACTAGAACGTCTCACAAGGCACAACCAGGAGTGTCCTTGACATCCAGCCGGGATTGGCATGCATTTGCATTATGGGAGCTATGAGACTATGCCTAACCGCGCTCTGGAAGATGATCTTAGACGTTACAGTTCAGCACATAGTGGAGGGGTAGAGGGGTTCCTGTGGAAATGCATAGACGAACAAGAGAGAAAACTGGAAGAGGCAAGACTACACTTCTAACTCTATCGATCGAGGAAATGGTTAAGAATTATACCTTTACAAAAAAAAAATTACGGGTCTAATTGTAAGCAAGAAGATGGAATGGGAATCTTATATCTTCACCCTAAAAGTAAATAACAATAGGGAACATATTCTAGGGTCTCTCAAGCAGGGATACATGCAATTGGAAAAAAGTTCAAATGAATTTTGGATTTTTCCCATAGTCAAGCAGCCGTAATGGCACAGAGCTCCAACACTATCAGCTCAAAATTTGTCTTCGGATGCCTTGAAAGACTAAATAGCCTAGGCAAGAAAACAGAGTTGTACAATGCTGTGTACCAGGACACACTAGAATCAGCGGCTACGCGAAAGCTAACCTATTAGCAAAGAAGGCCGTCACATCTTCATTTGTCGGACCGTCCTTTTTGTGGTATTTGTAGTAGTACCTACAAGAAAGAACTCAGACATAGGAAGGACAGTTCATATCCATCTTTTACGGGGCAGCGTCACCTTGAAGAAGCAACAGGTTCTGCCGGGTGGAAGATGACGGTTGGGAATGCATGAAAGACGTCATAGACTTAAGTAAGAGAAGTACTGTCTCTGAAAGTATCACTAGCGCAGTTTATTAAATATCTTAGATTTGATGGGGAGCTATACTTATATAGGTGCAGGAAAATCCTAGCAGCTTACAGCTTACAGCAGCTTAATAGGCCGCAGTGCAACGGCACCTTTAAATTAAATCTAAATCTAGTTAAATAGTTGAAATAATAAAGTATATCGATCGTATCAAATATGGAATTTGATTGATACTTTATTTGCAATTGTCAATTTAAATTATTTTTGCATTACCATTTAATTTTTGTCAAAATCCAAACAGTAACAAAATCCTTCTTTTATTGGTGGAAATCCATATTAACTAGGTAGCCATATCTGAGGGTTAGGAGAATATGAGACCATATTTTGTTCTGTTAATTTTGTAACTAAACAATTTGGTCTTTTATTTGATTTTATTTCAAAGTCACTAGACGCGTACCCATAATCTTTTTAGTCTTATCATTCTTATAATTTTTTGTAATGGTTTGGCTCTTTTAATGTAACATCTAAAAGAAGGCAAGTATGTTTGCAGTAGCTTGTCAAATCACTATCGAATATAATATTATTCAGTTTGCTTAACTAAATAAGTTACTGCAGTCATCTTGTTGTAAACAGGCATACTACATAATATACTATTTAACACAATAATGAGCACCTGAAAATCAGCTAAATGTTGTTATCACCTTGCGTAAGAAGTCCTTCAGGACTGAAAATGAGAATTGGATTTAGATCCACTAAATCTTTTGAAGTTTTGTCATTTGTCGGCTACTGTTTTTACCTTCTTGTTAGACATGCGTAAGAAAATGAATAAATATTTGGCTACGGTACAAAATGTGGTATTGATTGGTTTGCTTATGCAAGAAAGCTTATGTTAGGTTAAAAACATTATGTAACGACAAGAGCAAGTAAGTTACACATATAAGTTAACTTCAAAAAAAATCAACAGAATTATATATAGCGTTGCAATAGCTATAGTCTTTTGTAAAACATAAAAAATACATAGACAATAACCATGCCCAAACGTATTGGTGACAATGTCATAGTAGAAGAAGTTTGCAACTGCAATTGAAAATTAGATGTAATTAACTGATTCATTAACTGATACCATACTTTGTTGCATTTTTACGTGAAAATCGTTTAATGGATATAGGTACAATATAGGAACAAAATTATTAAATGTAGACATCTACACTCTAAATATCGATTTATGTTAAAACACATACTTTACGGCAAGATATATTAATCTATTTTGTAATATAAGAACATCTCGAATACTTCACTTATGAATTGACACGACTAAAGTCTTATAACACACATGGTTTTAAAGCAGTGCAATATCCATAGTAACATACACATATTGCTCATCGAGCATGTCTATAATACAAACACGTTTGGAAACAAAACAGTATCTATCAGTGTCTCCTACATTTTTACAGCTCATAAAATTGTCATAAAATTTTAAGGCCAATCATGATGTCTTCAGAGCGATAACATTATTACAACAAAAGTAACAAATCTTTTATGTCACACTGGATATGGCGCGACAATCCTACTAATTCAAGTTTTCTATTTAGTTGATAATAAAAATTGTATCGAACAACGTTAGCAAAAACGTCATATGTTAATCTCAAAGCATTGTTTCCTCAACTCTGAACGAAATTACCAAGATATGGTTAGTGCTCGATGTAGAATGCTACAGAAGTATCTGTTTGTGACCGGAATAACAGAAAGCACTAAACCGGACGGCGCCGTAAGAAGTTTGTATGCAGTGCATTGAATTTTACCCTTTAAAGATACATGAAATTGCTGAGATAAATCGGGATTCTGGCCATTGTAAGATTACCGTAGTCTAGTAAAGAAATATATGATGTAATTTGTACACAGAATAAATGTTCCTTTGAGTATAAGTGATATGGTACTTTGTGTGGCTGATATAAATTTTGCTTCTCACAGTTCTAAACAGTGATTAAGTGAAATGAACTTAAAATACTTTATGTGGGTCTGGTATTTTCGTTAATGCAGCATACATGGCACAGTTTTGTAATGTATTAATAATAATTTGTAATATAGGTCAATTTATCATCTATGATGTATGTATGTATGTACGTATCTTACTTGAGCCTCGTTCACAGCCATCTTTATAACAACTTAAATCTATAACAAAAACGAGATTGACGCACTTTGCAATAATATCCAAGAACTCATGGTACCTTGCTGCAACTATCGTCCTCTTTAGCGTATTTTTGCGCAGAAGTTTCATTGTGGATTATTTTCTGAGTGGATAACACATTTCTGTACATCATCTATTAAAAATAAGTTAGTTTAGATCAAGTCCATTGACACCTCAGTACCTTGAAAAGGACCGAATAGGGACTAACTCATTTTGAATAAAGAGATCGTTTACTTGGACAGCAGGTAATGACATCAAAGCTTGTCAAATTAGGTGCAAGTTGTTATAATATCGGGCCCATTCTGCAGAAGCAAACAGTTATCGACACATTGGCAGAACTCTGATGTGATTTGTTCTTCTGACCAGAAGGTTTTCGCCTCTAACGTAGTTTACACGTCGAGTTACCGCGACCTTCTAGTACCCCCCAGACACACCTCTTGCTCCTGAAGAAGCCACTTGCATTAGTGGCGAAACGTCGAGTTTTAAGTTGTATATCTTGTGGATACATTTGTGCAGTGAGTGAATGATTTTGACAAAACTTCTACCTCTGAAATTGTTAGACAATATTATACAGAGATAGAATGCTTTAATACTTATTCCTAAGTTAGCTTCTAACGTACGTACACAAATTTCGTTAGAATTATTTAGAGAAAATGTTATGATTATTTAAAGCTGTCTGAAAAAGATTTAAATACTATCAATAAATCATATCTCTTTGATAAAAAGTGACATCACTTGTCTGCTCAGCATTATTTGTATTGGTCTAACACTTTCTAAAGTTTCAATTAGGTACTGACTAATGTGTATACATACATACATGTAATATGTACTAACTCTTCCGGTACATGGGTTACGTAAATTGAAGAAATTCATTTGCTACTAAGCAAGATCTATCATTGACAGTCTTCGTCACCATATGTTATAAATATTTTCCAACTCAATTTGTTTGCGAAGCTACATAAACATATATCTTAATTACAAAAGTAGGTAGGATTTATTTGTGTTACATACAAAAAAATAACAAATCCAGTGGCGTGTTTTGAGAAACCTCTTAACCGTGACTGGACTGCAATATATCACCGTAACCTGTCTATACAATTAATTGAATCATTGAAAGTATAAACTGGAAATGTCATGAGTAATTGCAGACCTAATTAATAAACCAAATATTTACGTAGGACGTTTTCTCTTGACATTTCGGCCAGCAGTTACACATGTACGTGGCTAGATGCGGGTGCTACAAAAGACTACGCTACTTCTAGTTATTATTGCATCGCCGTGTACCAACTGACACTGCCGTTTACCGATCAACGAATAAAGACTGAAAATCATCCCATCTGTATAAATAAAAGCAACAAACCTATGCTTCATACGTCTATCGCAGAAGAGCTTATATGTTTGTTTAGGACGTTCAATTTTTCAGATGATTCAATAAACACAATAATGCTTACTATTTATGGGACGGATAAAGGTACTTGTGAATGCATTGAAACGTTTTTGAGGCAGGGATTATTCTTGGCTGAGTCCCCGAATCACGGCTTTGTATTGTGTGCTCGGAGCTCGCCTCTCCAAATCCAATTCTGGGATCCCCATGATAACTCCGAACGCTCTACACCTGCTCGCAGCGAAGAACACTTATTTCGCCGGAAGGTATCGGTTGACCTAGATTTTTAATCTTCTGCAAAAGCGTTTCGTAAATTAATACAGTTGTTTTCCCTGTATATGTTATAAAAATTGCTTCTTCTTTCTTTCTTCTTTAGCTACATATTTGATGTAATGAATATCAGGTAGAATTATTTGGTTGTTTTTGTTTACAGCAGGTACAGTGTTATAATTCTTTTTGAACGTTGGAGAAGATGCCTATTGGTACAGTACATTGTTAATTCCTATTTTTGTGGATTAATGAAATCATCTTCCAAATACAGAGAAAAGTATATTTTTGTACTTCAGATCCCTATAATAAGACACAGACAACACACAACATAGAAAAACAAATCTTACAATTAGTAGATTTTTCTTAAACTGTAAGAAATCTGCTGTAATAACACTTCGTTCTTAGCACATACATACACATCTTTGTGATTACAGCTGAATACAAATCTTATACACATATATACTTGATGATAAATATGAATATGTATATGATCTTAACTAAAATATAAACTGTACTAATAAAAGTAGAATCGATGGAAACGGTATTATGTACACTAAGGAAAGTGTATATTAAAGGATAAAAAAATGTAGTAAGCAATGCAGAAACTGGTGGTTGCTATTAACTCAGCCACAAAAAAGTTTTCAAAGTACTTAATGAATAAAATCAGTAAGTTATCAGTTATTAATCATGATTTTTTTTTCTTTTAATGTGAATGGTATTATGGTCTCTGGATAAATATACTATTATTATTATTATTATGAATGTGTTGGTTCTGAAAAGAACTGCTTCTTTTATTGGAGAAATTCAATGCTCGCCATCTATAAAGTCTCTCATTAGAGTTTGCCGTGAGAGTCTTCATTCTATTGTGTAAATCAAAAACTATGGTTCATTGCGGGAAGTATCCAAGCATAGATCGGCATTCTTCGAGAGAGATCCTCTTTATCAGGCTATTGTTGCATATACATAACTACCTGATAGAATATCTTAAAACTATTGGAAAATAAGAATTCAAAAAATCAGTGAGGAGGTTGCTGTTGGGGAAGTGTTACTACTCATACAATGAATATTTGAATGATTATTATAAGTGTATAATTTGTTGCCTCAGTTGCTTATATATGGTGTTGTTAGTTACTATTTCTACTGCAGTTACGTAATTATGTATTTATAAACGGAAACAATAACTAAATTGGATGTGATCTACGACCACCGCCTTCCTCTCTGCATGTGAAGTTCTGCCTTTGACGGAATTACTAACATTTTTTAAAATCCAAGGCAAGTTATTAATTTCTTCGATCTTATAAGTGATCCTTTGCTGCAGGTTGTTAATATCAAGAACGGAAGTTGTAAAAAGAGAATTTCGTAAGAACCGGCCATAAAAATAAGTCACACAGTATTAAATCACAGGAACGTGGTGGCGAAATTGTTCGCTTATTGAAACTACTAATGAAAGCTCCAGAATTTTTTTTAAGTAAAAACAATATTTACGAAAGGTGTCAAGATTTCCGTTCTGTAACTTTCCTAGTTTAATATGTATTCGTAAATGATGTAAGCATTTTTGGTTGCTCTTCAAAAGTTTGTATTATTCATTGACATTCCTTGCATAAATATAGGTCAAATAATCCTCCTCTCACAAACAGCTGTCCAAACTCCAATTTCCTGTGAAAAGGTGATTTCACCTTCTCATTATCTAAGAATTTACCTAACCAGAGAAGATGAAACCATGATTCACCAGTAACCACAACCTTTTCGATACCAGTATTATTAACAACAAACCAGTCAATAAATTGTTGACAAAATTCGTGTCATTTTGTTTTGTCTAGAAGTAATATTTCATGGGTTGCTTGCGAACGGTAGGGATGTAAGGTTAGCGTAAGTCATGCTTATGAATGCGTCTGTAAGTACCATAAGCAAGATCTAACTTCTGTTGTAAATACCGCACAGAAACCAGAGGAC
>SMLS01054536.1:0-19818 GCA_004785975.1 Popillia japonica
ATAGGCATGGCTAGTTATTTATTTATAATTTGACACTAAATAAATGTTAATTTTATTCCACTGAAGAAGTTGTTACGAAAACCAGATTATAAATTTTGTAAAGGTTTTGGAATAAATTTGACTTTTGTTAGAATTGCAAGTGTTATCATTGACCTAACAAGTGGAAAAACGATCTGGATAATAAGATTTAGAGTGACTTCAAAATATCACTGAAAGGGTTCTTGCTAACTTTTTAGCTATCTCACTGCCTCCAATCCTAGACTGGCTTCACATTCAATGAACTACATCAGGTTTAAGAACTTCTTCTACTGCCCAAATACGACATCAGAATCAAATTTGACAGCTTCCATTGCCGCAGAGGAGCTTAATAGTTAGGCTATCAATTTTTATGCAGGTGGTTCAAGCTTATTATTATTAATTATTTCTGCCTCAAAGATGTATGGGTAACCTCACGAGCTGATCTCTTTCTACGATTCTCCAGCTCTAATGCCGGTGTTGATTGGCATTTTCAAAGCATTCAAACTCCAAGCTACCAAGCTAGATTTGAGGAGGTACTCTGTTGTAGTTTTCGAGGTGCCTGCGTTGGTCTGCTAACAAAACATACGTAGTGATCTTATAAAGTGCTGAATCTCAATTTAGGTATGTAAAGATTAACTAAATAAACCACAGATTTGAAGCGTGAGATTCTCTGCGATTCTCATTCAATTGAGTTTGAGGTTGGTAAGAAGATGCAAGAATTGTTGCCAACATATTTTGGCACACTGGATATTACATGTACATATGTATGTATTACTGATGTAGAATATGAGGACGATTTGTTATTATCTCTCAGGTTATTCCTTATAAAAGCTTTAGATATCTTTCCAGTTTTACCTGTACTAAATTAACTGCAAAACAAGCACAATTCAATCAAGTTTTTGTGACCTATTGGAAATTATATCTTGTAGTTCCCAACTAGTGTCCAGTGTTGAGAGGTACCACTGCTTCCAAAGGCACCTCTTCGATGTGATTGAAAATGGGTGATTTTTGGTTTTGTCAGAAATTAGAAACGGACAAAGCGACAAAAACGATGTTTGGCAAAAAAGGAAAATAGGTTTTCTCTTCGGTGAGCAACACTTCAATCATCATCAATACTCAGACGATAAAACGGAGATTCTTCTTCGAGAAAGCCAAGAAAATTATTGCTTTCTGAAAAATATTTTTAGCAATAGCTTAAGTGCTTTTTTCTTGTAGATTGGTTTTCTGGCATTAGTGTTGATAAAATTTGACAGCAATTCTTGAATCTATGCAGGATTATGGTGGCAGGTTTTCTTCTATATAAGTAATTAAAAGTTGTCGATAACTTATCAACAGATCATAATATTTTAAGACAAGTAAGTTAGACGTTTAAGGCATTCAACTTAAATAGATAAAAGATATGACCACAATATGATAAATACTGATGTAGTTGCGCTGTTTTGCTATTTTCCCCACATAGTTCTCAGAGTTCATGAGTTCAGTTATCTAATCTTAACTGCTAGCATGCTTCAGCAAGGATACAACGGTTTTCAAGCTGAAGTAGTAGCAATTCACTATTGCCTTAGAGAAGTGGAAAGATGGACCGAGTTCGGCAAACGGGTCGCTATCTTCTCAGACAGCCAAGCAACACTTAAAGCGATTAGTTCAGAGAGTGTTGACCCCAAACTGGTTTGGGACTGTGCTAATGCTTTAAACGAGGTGGGTTCCCAAAGGCAACTAATTTTGCCCTGGGTTCCCAGGCACGAGGGCGTAACGTGAAATAAAGCAGCAGACGATCTGGCCAAACAAGGTTCGTCAAGGCAATTCGTCGAGGCTGACCCATCCTTCGGCACCACCAAATCACAAATCAGAAAGTCCATCATCGAATGGAAACATAATAAGTCCAGGGAGGGAATGGTGGCGCAGATCACAAGAACAAAGACAGGCAAAAGAGTTCCCAAAAGAACAGAAGCCTTAATTCACTAGAGACTTTCTTGGTAAACACGGGAAAACCGTCAAAATGATGCCACATGCAGATTCAGAGGGGGAAGAAACCCCAGTCCATGTGTTGTGACATTGCAAAGGCCTGGCAAGGACAATGCTTCTAATGTTGGGTACAGAGAATCCCACATCACACAGCTCCATACAGGAGCTGCTCTCAAGGACACTAAGCCTCATGAAGAGGTCAAAGTTAGAGAGCGCCTTCTAAGATTACTGGGGATCGCAAGAGACCGGGGAGGTCACGGTGAAAGAGGTCCTAAATGCTTGCATACAAACAATAACACTTCTACCGATTATGTTTGACAGCTAGTAATCTTTGTCGGGTAATTCACAATCCCCTTATACTCACTATCGATTACAATAAATCATTGTGTAAAGAATCTTTGGCTGTATTACGAACACATTCTAAGTTAGATAGCAAAAACACAATGAATGAATAGAAGACTCAAAGAGACGTCTTCAATAGAAAAATATTCGAAGGAGATTGTTCTTATAGCAAAAACTCTTCGACACTTATATAGATTATATTCTTAGATACGTATACGTATGATAGATGAAACCCACTGAAGCCCATGATATGTATTTGTAGCTTTCCCCTTCGAATTCCCTCATGAAAGCCTCTCACGCATCACGCATTCCTGAATCTTCTTTTTGGGCATATGAACGAAAAGCTAAAGCTCCACGTCGTATTAGAACGAAAGCCTTTCCCTTTTCAGCGTGGAAAGAGGACGAAATCTCAATGAAGAATGACGACGGTTCAATGCACTAATCCCATGCATTGGAAATTTAAAAGCGATAGCGGCGCTTTCTGATATTCGACCGGGGCCTGAGGAACGAAGCCGACCGTAAAACTGTGTTCTGTATTTCTGCTATCGCTCCCTATAATCGTATAATTCGGGCCATGCTGTACAAAAGTAACTTTTGATCTTTTCTTAGCGATTCAGCGCTAACAGCACAATAGACTTTGATGTAATTCGATTAGGATCGGGATTTATTTGCACATTTTCTGATTAACTGTGTTGTAGCTGAAGCGTGTGTTGAATGTCAAATATAGCTTAATTATATAATCTAATAAACGCAATGGGGATATAATAACTACTATTTTCTTTATTGGAGGTTGAGATAGAGATATATGGGTAGGGCTGTTTACGAACGCTGCATGTCAGAGGCACTACGCGGTTAGGGTAACTAATTTTTGCCTTCAGTTGAGATTTTTAATTTATCAACTTTTACTATTGGTTGTCATGTACGAAAAACAACAAGTTTAACTTTTGTTTTGAATGACTGCTATGATTACTTCCATAATAATCAATAATCCAAAAAGGATGGTAATTCTTGTAGGTATTTGCTGCTACCTAGAAAATGTTTAAATTATCTCCAGTAAATCCATCGAAATATTTACTTTCTTTTCTGCTTCTTTATTAGACCCAATAAAGTCCCAAAGGCCTTGCAATTCTTAACTGTCGCCAATAGCAAAAACAGCAGGTGTTTAGTCTACCGACGGTCCTTGTAATTTATGTTAAAACATCCGAATCTGCAGTTCCCTTAAGACTCATTGATAAATGTTGCTTTCCCAGTAAAGTAACCTTTATACTTTGTGAGCGAAATAAAGTATTTTCGGAAAGTTTAGGTCCCATCTACGTATTAACCCCCGCTTTTCCATGTTTTATCTGAATAAACTACGTAAATCTACCAACAAAACTAATGCAGGTAACACTGCAAGAACTATACGACTGACGATGCAAGTCCCCACTTGCAGAACTTGCACTCGTATAACACCTACAAAACTGGAGGTAATCAAGCGCGATTTAATTTATATACTCCCGCATCGACGCCTACTACCCTACCGTACAGCACTCACATTTGTGCACGCTGAAAACTTGGAGCGAATTCATCCCGTCGCGCCAGCACAAAACCCATCACATGCACACAAACGCCAACCATAGAGATAGAACAGCTTCGGAAAATCGAAACAATAGGGGGAAATTTTCAATGCAACGGGGCGAACAGAATGCACTCGTGGAACATTGGACAAGTTTCAGTTTAAAGTCGCACCCGTTTGTTTAGTTCGAAAACGTTCAGTCTTTGTCTCATGTAGGAATAATGGACCCTAAACTCCTATTCAAAATCATACGGTCAACATTTCAGTCCGCGCTGTTTCAATAATGATTCACGCTTAATACGTGCGAATATGTGTTTCTCTCTGTCGTATCTAATATAGTGCAGTGTTGTGAAAATGAAGTTTTCAACCAAATGGCCAAAATTATGAGCTTATTACTTGCACGCTTACTAAGCATTACTTAAAAGAATGACCGTCTATGGCAAGGAACGATTTGGAAACGATGATATTTATATTTGCTATAGAATTCTGATATGCAATAATTATTACGGCACTCCAATAATGAAGGTGGGATCTCCTGCGAAATTAATACATGAACGTTTCCTATATGGTTCATTGAAAATTCATGAGGTCGGAAGTTGAAATATATGGGCGGTAGTAGACCCTAATATGCATATCAACCGCAATATAATAAAAAACAACGTGTTTAAACCCTTGTAGACTTACAAAAACTTACTTCGAATTTACATATTAATAAATTGTAGGCAGGGGTTGGCGGTCTTACATTTTGTCTCTACTTCTTTGATAGATATAATTGTACATATAGAATATACAAGTTTAGTAATTTTTTTATTAAGAATTTTTAGTACTTTATGACAGAACATTTATCTAAAATGTAAACCAATTACATAAAAAAAAATATCGAAAGTGCAGTTAAATCTTTTCCTTGTGTCTTCATCAATTTCAGTAATTTAAGTAATTTAAAAAATATATTTCGTTTTAATTTGTTGAGTACACTTTCTCGTATTTAACATTTCGGTCAACTAAATTTTATTAAAGAAATCATGAAAATCTAAAAAGTTAGACGTTATTCTTTAGAAAAAGTTTTGGTTGTTGAGTAGGTAAGTTAACAATCGAAAAATTTAAGATTCAATATACAGAATGTCCACAAATTAAGATAACACGAAAATGCTTTAACAGAAGAGTATCATTTATCGCATGTTTTATGGTTTAAGTACAAAATTTCAATTAATCAAAGTCAACAAAAATTACTCTACAAGGCCACCTTCAACTTCCACACATACCTTCCGTATGGGGGTGTGGTACATTTATCTCATTTACTGCATCCTGTATTCGTGCTTTTAGTATTTCCCGATCATGCGGTAGGTCATTTGCGTAAACCTTTTGCTTTAAAATACCCCACAAAAAATCAAGAGGTATCAGGTCAGAAAATGTTACACCGTATTTCTAGCGATAAGTTATCTAGAAACGGTAATAGATAAGCTCCTAAAAGACGCAAATAAGCATGTTGATTCAAATTCTTTTCTATAAAATGTAGTCCAACGATTCGATCGTAGAAAATTCCGCACCAAACATTTACTCTTTCATAACGTTGACTTCGTTTTTGAATAACACACTTTGAATTATGAAAAGCTTATTATCTAGATAGATTTTTCCACTTGTTAGGTCAATGATAACACTTGCAATTCGAACAAAAGTCAAATTTATTCCAAAACCTTTACAATATATATAATCTGGTTTTTTAACGACTTAAGTGACAAAATTAAATACGAATTTAAAAAATCAGATATAAACATTACATTTACACCATACAATAACAGACAGTTATTTACAAATTTAAAAACTAAGATTAAAAAAGATAATCAAAGTAATGTCGTATATAAATTAGAATGCAAAGACTGTAATAAATGTTACGTAGGGCAAACTAGACAGTATCTAAAAAAACTACTGTATAATCATCAATACACTGTAACGCATATCATAACCGCGGAAACTGCTTTGTCTAAGCATTCTAAAGAATTACGACATAACTTTGATTCTGAAAAGTTAAGATTTTAAAAAAAGAAAATAGTTATAATAAAAGATTAATATATGAAATGATATACATTAAAAAAGAAAATAACGCGGTTAATTTTAGAACAGATATAGAAAATTTAAGTATTATTTATAATAATTTAATCACCTAATCACGACTGAATTTTATAAAATTAAGCTCTTGACTAGATTTTTTTGCCATGTTTTTCCCTAGTCCTTGAACAGAATTGTTAGAGCTTGACAAAAAAATACATTGATATAAGGAGCATTAGTGTTATGATTATAAATTTACATTTCAAAATATGTATCTTAAATTCTCCACTATATTGTAAACATAATCCTATATATCACTGAATTTCTTTGTCTGTAGATAATTTTGTTGATAGACATGGCTAGTTATTTATTTATAATTTGACACAAAATAAATGTCAATTTTATTCCACTGAAGAAGTTGTTACGAAAACCAGATTATATATATTGTAAAGGTTTTGGAATAAATTTGACTTTTGTTCGAATTGCAAGTGTTATCATTGACCTAACAAGTGGAAAAATCTATCTAGATAATAAGATAAGTTAAAAGGTCATAAAAATACATATATATTAATTATAAAAAGCCCAATAGTGACTGTTTTGTGATGAAACGTGATCATTGCACGTGCAGAAGGTTGCTTCATCAGTAAAAAACATCAGTCTATAAAAACGTGTATCGGCGAGGTAATTCTCACCAACCCAAAAACAAAAATCCAATCGCTTCCCTTCATCTCCATTTTCAAGTGTATGTCGGAACTATGGTTTAAACTTTGTTTTCTTTATAAATTCTTTGCAAATGACTTTTACTAATATTTAGTCTTTGTGATCGTTTCCGTAAAGATAATGTTGGTGTTTCTATCATTGAGTCTATTGCCAAAAGTGTAGCCGTATCATTTTCATCGTATTTTTTCCTAAGTTTCTTAAAATTTGCTACTGATCCAGTTAAATGAAATTTTTGCACCAATTTGCGCAGTGCTTCACGCGATACTTCAGTATTTGGGAATTTTTTTGTGAAACATATCTATAGCGTATCGATAAGATACGCTCCCAATTCCGTAATATTTAATCAAATAAATACGTTCTTCGATAGTTAACATTTTGCAAGTCCAACGAAAAATAACTAACAATTCTACAATTAACAACTTTTGACAGTTCAATATTATTAGACAATACAACAACCTTTGATCGCAAAGATTAATTATGTATGGTTAAATATGTACATTAATTTCCAAATAACACGTTCTATCAATTAGACCTACCAAGATACAATCACAATAGTCAAACTTTAGACTTAAAATTTTGTACTTTAACTAATTTTGTGTTGTTAAAGAACTTTTTCTGTTAACAGTAAACTACAAAAATGCAATAAATGATACTCTTCCGTTGAAGCATTTTTCATATTATCTTAATTTGTGGACATTATGTATATTTAATCTTTAATTTGTCGATGGTTAACTTATCTACTCAACAAGCAGCACTTTTTCTGAAGTATGACTTTTGTCGTAAAATCAATAATAAAGATTTTTTTCCTCTTGTCAACTCCATCCGGGGACACACTGTATATTTATAGCCCAATTTTACTACTTTTGATACTAGATTTTGCCTTCTGTCTGCTGTAATAAAATCAATTGGGTTGTTAGCATTGAGTGATCTGTGGATAAAACAAAAATTGGAATCTTTTAATGATAGACTTTTAAATGCACAATTACAGAAATATAATTTTATATAGGATTAAGTACCACAATAAAAACTCAAATATATCAAACTTTTTTTGAATCAAAAACAATAAATTTACTCCATAAATTTAACGATTTAACTTACATAATTTATCGTCCGGCAATTGTATATTATATATACCGTTTCTTTGACGTCTCAATATACCGTTTCTTTGACGTGTCCATATGAAAAAGCTCTAGTTACATCGAACTGATGACGGGCAATTTCATTTTGTTGGCTATTACCATAACAATTCTAAATGTGCTTAATCTTGCTAAGGGCGCGTATATGTCCAAACCTGCAACAATCTATTCAAAACCTCTTGCTACCAAAGGAGCCTTATATTGCTTGATTCCTTCTAAATTTTGCTTTATGGGTATTAACACCATTTACTACCAACAATTTCTTTGGGTTCCGGGCAAACATCAACCTCTGTCCAAGTGTTGTTTTCCTTTAACGTTCTATATTTTTTGTGTTTTCACCATAATCCACAGATATTTCTATTTGAGAATTGTCTCATTTCTGTCTTACTTCATTGGGAATGCGTCCCGCGACTTTCTGACCAAGATCTCGTAAATTATTCTTAACTTATGTTGTGAATAATTAAATGGAATCTTCTTACTAATATCCAACACACATACAAATATGACAATACATTAACTTGACATTTTTATTGGGTAGTTAAGGGAACTTGTCAAAGATAAAATATGTTATTTTTTTTTAATTGCAACAGTCACATCAGTAGCGCCATCTGACTCTGTTGTCTCAGAACATGAGACAGTGGGGCAAATCTATAGTTTTGTGTACTAAATAATGATAGAATTTTCTCAAGTATTCTTTGCAACTTTAACTGCTCTTCATTGTCTTCTCAGTAAGCTTCAATTGCCTTTAATATAGATCAAAATGTTCACGTTTTTTTAGTTTTGTTACCTGGCATATCATAATTTGAAATCAGCAAAATAAATCTATATCTTGCATCAGTAATCCATGGTGCAAGTTAGTAGTTATTCTAGGAATAAAGGAAACGTTTTCATTTTAAGTTAATAGTTATTTTTCCTTCGATAATGGTGTTCATATTTAAGCTCAAATATGCCATTCATATGGGTACCTTACCCCTTAGAAAAACGAATAATAACTTACTTATAAATGAATGGCATAGACATTTATTACAAGACATATTGACTCATACGTTGAGTACATCTTACATGACTCAAGATATACGTTTCAAGATTCATTTAGGCTCTTTTGTCGAGGAGGTTTCAGCATAGCTGACCACAAAGTCTGGCTTAAGCATATATAATTGTACAGCAACGCACCAACAGGAGTAACTCAGATAGAGGGACCAGAACAAGGAAAGTATAAATAGCTGGCAAAACACTCATATGTCAAACGAAATACAATCGCTGGAAAACCCACAGTATAGGACCGAGGACACTTCATCCAAAACACCATGAAATGCACGGATCGTGGTAATTGAGGGGCAAACTACTATCTAGTCCTCTTTGCAATGGACAAACATATATAAAGATATGCTCCAATGGATAAAATTATTAATTAAAATTATTAAATTTGTGGATACAACTATTGGTAGAAGATTGATGTGTTTGTCAAGAAGGTTGTCAATGAGAAGAAGAATACAATATAAGCATACAAGTTATCCACGTTAACTACAGGGCGTCTTCCTGAAGTACGGCTAATCCAGTATAGAGTCTACAACTGAATGAATATCCCATTCTTCTTAAGAGTAGCCAAATCTAACTTGAAGTAGTTTTTGAGGCTTTGTCCAATTTTAACTTAGGATGGATCAGGTTGACTATGTAAAAATTGGCCGCCGAAACGTCGTAAATTGCTTGATCTTGAGTGTTAGGAATCCTGTAAAAGATCCAAGACAAACATAGTCTCTAAGACCTATTAGATCATATAATTCTGGAGTTGTCTTGTTCTCCTAACGAAGAGGTAAATAAAAAGTTCCACTTCCAGTTGTTGATTAATAACTGCACTTACGTACCATCTAGATTTTCTAGCAGAAGATACGTAACGTTTTGTAAATCTAAAGTTGCCTTAAGCAACTAGGTCATCAAAATACGTGCGAGAAATTCAAAACAAATGACCACACCAAGGCACCAAGCATATTACTGTAATATATAATAGTCATATAAAATATCTAACCCCCATTTTGAACGTGACTGTATAACTCCTCCTTACAAGACAAAGCTACGCATAAGTTTGTTGGGAACTCTTGTTTATCAACGTTGTCGGCGTACAAGAGGGGTGAATTTTATCACGAAAGCACTTCCGGTATATTAACGTCATGTATATGACGGATGGTTATAAAACCTAAGGATAAGGCAAGAAGTGTCAGTGGTAAGGAACGGTTTATAAGAGATTGCTGTTTGAAATTAGGTTACGTAAATATATTGTGTTCTCTTCTTGTGCCCACAGAAAGAATACTGCGGTTGCACTGGACAAATAATAAGACCATTATTAATTAATTATTATCCTAGTTTAGGCCATTGAGAAACGAGCTCTGACTTAAATAAAAGGCTCTAGTCCTTTGCACTACATCCACCATAAAAGAAACGACATTAAATACGCCCAAATCTCCGGTAATATCGAAAATGTCACATACACTCACTGTTTCATCCCATATCCTCTCGATAACGTTTTGCTATACACCGCCAATCGCAGGACTACCATTAATACGACCGGCAAAACATCACATATCGAGGAGAAAGAACTAAAATTAATCGGATGGTTGAGCGAGGATGCCATCCGAATCGCTCTATCGAATCAGAAGACTCTAAATAAAATATGTTCCCTTTAATGGACCAGAAAGGAATCGAACCAGACTAATGGCCCGGGCATCCTCTATCTCGTTTCTAAGCTCGTCCACGAGATGAAGGAGGTTACATGGAACTGTAGAGACCCGTGTACTGTTGTGATTGAAGCATATACTCGGAGGTTTAGCCTGTTATTTATTTATGCGGTAGGTCGACATCGATGTAATGTGATGTAGAAATACGTTAAAGAAATTCGTGGAATTACTTGTTTGTTCATGTTGTATAAGTATAATGTTTGTTTTCCATATTTATGAGAGGTTATTTACATGTAGGGAATGTGAAAACAAATTGATTGTTGACGGAGTTGCTGTTTCTTCTTCCGAGACTTGTATATCATCTAGGTAGCTTCCCATCTTGAACGATTGTTTGGCAATATTGTATTAATTATCTATGACACTAGGTATACATTAAATATCTCTAAGTAATTGCCCCAAGAAGAGTTACTTCTATTGCAGCAAGTTTGATTTAAGATTACAGAAGGTGCAGTAAGTATGTGAACTGTGTGATAATAGATTGAGAATGGAACGAGGGAAGGTTAGTTAGGAGCGTGTGATCTATGTATGATCACTACCACACACGCATGCTTCTTTAGTCAGTTAGTTGGGAGAGTTTTAAATGTTATGTGATTGTCTAAACTGATATTGATATGAATTGGAACGAAGTGGTTGCCCATCCGCCCATTTACCATGCAAGCCCTAGTGTTCTTCATAACTCATTGTTTTGTTGTAGGAAAAACAGCTTGAGCAGAATACATCTACTCTTACTTGAAACTATCCAATAATAATCTGGAAAAAATGAATATAATAGCAATAGGTAACAGCCAAATCACTCATAGAGGAATCATACCATAAGCTGAAAGCTGAAAGTGCTGAAGCTAAAAACGTTGATTATTTTTAAAGAAAGAAAAGGATTTTTGAAGATAGTTTCTCCTACTTGAGGTCGCAATAATTAGCGTAAGTACTTATGTATATTATTTTATTTTTTTTTGACCAAACGCCCTGTATTTTGGACAGAAAATGGGGGGGGGGAGGGGGAGGGAGTGCTATCGCCGACAGACAGATTAAAACTAAAGGCCACTTTACACCATGCTAGATTCATACTTTTTCTATACTAGGTAGATTCTATTCTAGGATTTTCTAAATACTTTTTTAGGTGGCAGTACAACAAATCAATACGTGATGGCGCTACTAAACAGCTTTCAAGTGCTACCAACATGACCAACATAACCTACTTTCGTTTCCAATAATATACTGAACTTGTATTTATTTTCCGATGTTGGCCAATCTGCCAACAGTACTTCTGCGCATGTTCTAGTAGGTATTAATTTAGAAACAAAAATAGGACATGATCTAGTTTTTAAAATAGTATAGCATCTAGTATAGTTTGGTGTAAAGTGGCCTTTACATGACACTTGTTCTGACAATTTTGTCTAGTTTCTAGAAAATAGTATAGAAAGAGTATGAATCTAGCATGGTGTAAGGTGGCCTTAACCAGTTTAACTTTCCTTTTAGGGGTTACTACAGAATAAAATTGATTGGTCACATTTGTTGGAGCACTTAATTAAAAAATAATATTAGTAATAGTTATAAAGCCAAGCTACAGAAGTTAGAAAAAGCTGACACATAAAATAATAATAATAATAATAATAATAATAATAATAATAATAATAATAAGTTTTTTGTATCGGAAATATATAATTCATATCATGTAGACATGTGTTGTGTTCATGAGTATTTCTACCATTAAAAAAATATTGTGGGTTCTTTTTAAAGAAGCGGACGCATTCATAAATGTGTGTAGCATGTACAGTCAAAATATTGTGACGTTTGAATATAGTACGACAACTTTCAGTGTTAGTCAGACCAAACATTAATAATCTGAGCACACGTTTTTGAGCAATAAAAAGTACATACTGAGTAGAACTGAAAAATTCAAAACAGCTTTCAAATTTCAAAAACCATAACATTTAGTACTAAGTTGTCTACACAAGGTTCTAATATGAGTTGACCAATTTAAAGTGCTGCCTACGTGAACGCCAAGTAACCTGATTGAGCTAACTGGGGTATAAGTTATTTTATTAAGTGTAACGATAGTAGGAGTGAAGGTAGTAGTAACTGCTTGCTTTAAATATCATACAGACTCTTTTAGAATCACTTCAGGGCAGCTTATGGCTCTCAAACTATTTATTTATACTGCAGAAGTAAGTTTGGCTTTCGTTGGCTAAATCTGTAAGATCTTTCCCTCTAATGAGAAGATTAGTATCATTAGCTTAATGGACAAGCAGATGATCAGAATTTTTTACATTATAAATGTCAATTGTGTAAATATTGAAAAGGAGGGGGTCTGGAATTGAGGATTAGAATTAGCTGCTGTTCCATTGCAACTAATGCTAACAATTTGCTGTCTATTACTTAAGTATGACGCAAAAGAAGGAAAACTTCTTAAAGAGTAAAAACTAAAAATTCAAATACTTGGTTAAAGGTGGTACGTAAACTGGGGTCATTATACAATTCATTAGGATTTCCAAAATATATAATTGATAAATAAAGGTTTGACCAACGCTATTTTTAGTTTTTCGGGGTAGGCACCGTTTAGACACAGGCAATTCTGTACTTGCAACCGAGTAAAGAAAAACAGATATTCAATTGCGACTTATTTCACTAAAATTACAAGCGCTGCTGGCATTAGTCCCTATAGGATCAGAGTGGTAAAGTAATTATTAAATGTATTGACTAAAATTTGTATATTCGTGGTGGATGGAAAACGTTTCAAGTTGAGGTTTAATATTGGAATTAATAATTTTCTCGCGATTTACTATTGGAGTTAATAATTCTATTCTTGTAGAAATTTCTTTTTCTTTTTCTAGAAGATCTTTGTGTTGCTTTTGGAATTGTTTGTATGGACTATGTAAGGCAAGCATGTGATACAGTGCTATGTAGTGTTTTGATTTCTGTATTACCGGCGAATTCTCGCCAATTCTCTTTTTTGGTCCGTAATTTATAATAACACATCGATCAGCATAAAATATTATGCAATTCCCAAAACAGTTATATTAAGGATATAATCAAATGCTAGCACTACTTGATGGATTTTAGTAAATTATTAGCTTGCTTTCAGGATAAAATACCCTTTCAAAAATTAGAAGTAATGGGATTACCTGGAACGGTACGAATTAGGTTAAAGTCCTTCTTATTGGACCTATATCTGTCCAATAGAAAAGAATTGCGGCATGAAGTACTACCATTATGAAAAGCAATAAGTCATATTGAGAAACGATATATTTTCAGTACTTTAAAGTGCAACTCGAATAGAACAAATTGAAATGATAATTTTTGGAAGATAAGTAATCTTCGTATAACGAATCTCCTACACATAAATAAATTAATATTCAATATAAAGACATATACATATAAACGTATTTGCAGGTCAACTTGAGGGTGTGAAAAACAATTTTTATATTACAGGAAACATTCTTGAGAGTTATGTTCAACATTCGTCACAGAAACAATTGCTTTAATACGCTTAAAACTAACAGCCTACATGCCTCTCCATTTATGCACATTTTTGAATGTGCCGTTTTTGTGAAATTGCACTTCCGAGAGTTTGTTAAGAAGTGCGAACTTCACTACGAGAAAAATACAAGAGGAGTTCTACATAAAACATTAGTTCCGTCACTCACTCACTTAACAAAGGTAAAGAACAGTACAAAATATACATGCTAGTGTATTAAAGTTTTACCTCAAAGTTTGACGTATGTTTTGTCTGCATCTAACATTTAAAGTATGTACCAATGTTAAATACTTGGTGTTTTGTTATTTATACGTGAATATCTACTCGTCCCTCTTTATATATTTTATGTAAAATGGAGAATATGAATAAGTTTTTTTTTTCTGAAACCAGAGATAGTCAACTGGCTAAATCTTTTAGTTTTGAATATTATTTACTAATACCAATGCTAATACATATTCCATACTAGTACCAACCGTCTTAAGTTATGAATAGCCTATACCATTTCCTTCTCATTGTCAGAGTATCTCGCACACAAATTTATTCAGCCTGTAGCTGTAGATGCACGTCCATATTCTTAAGATGTATGCGTGATGGTTGCGTGTGAATTACGTCACGATATATTGCGGTACAGTGACAAAGGCACGTCATTTATAAACGTCGGCCCGGTATGCCTACAAGTGTATCTGCTAAGTTGTAAGCCGTTGGAAATGTTAAGCTTTTCCTCCCGTTAGCTAGTATAATGTACCACTGTGGCATCTAATAAATTTACTTTAACGTTACTATACTCTGAGTATAGAACTGACTGCGTCTAGCGAATATTTCTTACTTGATCGTTATGCCAATGCTTTGTTTCGAAGAAAGTGAGATAATATTTTTATATGTATTTGACATTAAATTACGAGACCGTAAAATGCAATTGCAGGTTAGTTACATACAACAAATCGCCAATGAAGCACTTACAAAGCTAGTCTGTATTAGTGGTAATAATCAATACTTTGGTAATAATTCTGAATATGGCTCATATACACTATCGACCATAAATGAGGGATCACTGGTCTACCGGTATAATTAGTCGCTCTTTTGATCTGTTTCACTTACCGTAATAAAATAGAAACTGTAGTTTCTTCTTGGAATATTTAAGGAAATTATAACCACATGTAAAAGAGATACTATTATAACGAAAAACGTAACAATTTTATTTAAATTTATTTTATTTTATATATAGGTATTTATTTTTTTATTTTATTTATTTTTTTTATTTTATTTATTTTTTTTATTTTATTTCAAGTCTTCGGTACTAATCGACGCACTTTTGTTGGAGGAAGAGCTGGTGAAGGGATGCTGCCCGAATGTGTTGCACCGACTGTTAAGCATGGAGGTGGTTCTGTGCTCGTTTGGGGTTCATTTTCCTTTAATGGCGTCTGGGATATGCATCTAATTGAAGGAATTTTGAAAAAAGAAAATTATCGAGACATTGTCGTGCACCAGGCTATTCCTTCGAGAATAAGAATAATTGGCGAAGGGTTTTACTTGTAGCAGGGCAATGACCCCAAGCAGATCTACCGACTTTGTAAAAATTATTTGCAAGTAAAAGGAAGAGAAGATATCCTCATAAATATGGTTTGGCCGCTGTAATCGCCCGACATTAATCCCACCGATTTGAGTTAGACAAAAATGTACGACACCACTCAACATCCCAGAAGCTACTCTGGGAGCAATATTTGCAAAAAAAATATACAGTCCAAAGACGGTTACTTTCAAGAATAATAAAATGGTGAATATTATTCCGTTCTATGTTTTTATTATAAATAATCTTGTATTTTATAAGAAACAAATGTTTGTTTTATAAAATAAAATATGTTTTCATTTGAATATATGTTTAGTTTCACAAAACATGTAGCAGTGTATTGTAATTTCCGCAGTAATCCTTCCTTTTTTTAGTGTATATATTAATTCTACACTGAAACAAATGCCACAGATGCTTGATCGGATTCGCATTTGAGGATTGTACTGGCATTAATTGTATTCCTGGTGGTCAACCAATTTGCCACATTAATTTTAAATGCGGTGAACCATTAGGATACATATATTTGTATGAAAGATGAAGAAAAGATGAAGAGAGAACCAATAATGGGGGTCATTATGCTTGAACAAAATATATATAGTGGCTTAAACACCCCTGATGGAGCAGCGACGCTTGTAGCTCTCTAAATCGGCTTTTAGGGATGGCTCGATTCCCATCATTATGTTTGCTACACCATTGCATAGATTTGTTTCCACTACTCTTCTCCTTCCAATTTTTAACTCCTGCCCTGTTCAAGTCTTTCAAAACATCATTTAGCAATTTTGATCTCTGTGTTCCCCTTCTTCCTCCTCTTGGATCCTCCATATACATATGTCCAAGCCGTCTTATCTTTTGCCGTTTGATCTTTTTGATTATATCTTCTTCCATTTCGTTTTCTATTTCACTATTTGTTCTCTTTCTATATTGATTTTCTCTCACTTTGAGAGGTCCCAATATTGTTCTTAATATCTTCCTTTCTACTATTCTTAGTTGTTTTCAGTTATTTTCAACCCTAAATTTTTGATATGGTTTTTTGGTTATTTAAGAAGCAATATGGATGATTTTTATTGTACTGTTTGACCAAATAAGGTTTTTTAGAAATAATTTTTTTTCTCGTTTACGCTTACAGATAGACCCAAGGTGTATTATATGATTTTGTTTCTAAATCGTTGTAGCTATCATCCCTTAAAAGCATGCTTTGTATATCGCGGACACCCTGTATAGGTTGAAAAAAAAGTAGTTTAGTGACCATAAATAAAAGCTTCACTACTTTCTAGGCCACTAAAAGCTTCAGGAACGTTTAGTTTTCAGTACAGGCTAACGCGTGATTAGCTCTCCTCGAAAAGAACATAGTTACACTGATGTGGTGTCCACTGGACTAAAGTCACTTTCTGGTCTACCTAAAAGATCGCTTAAGTTAGCAAAGATGATGCTATCTTTCGACAAATGAAATCGTGGACTACTGGTGGAATTTTTGACAGGTTGTGTGGCCCAGAATCAGCATCTATATACAAGATTAAAAAACTGAAGATTAATTTTGCCGTCTATGCACGTTTTGTGTGAATGTGTTGCTGTCAGACTTACTTAACATCAACACATCAGTAGAGCGTTTCTAACAGCTACTGAAATCCAGGATAAAAATCCTAGAGTACTTCTAAGGTGCAATCAAATCTCCGAGCAGGAAATTAATAGTTCTCATAATTGTAAATTCTGGTTGCAAAACTTCCATAGAATATGAACCATTGCCCCTTCTACTTAAGAATCACTATTCCTGCTCTTCCTGTTACATTGATGAAAATATTCAGAATCCTCAAATGATTGTGAAGATCCTCAGATTTCCTGTTTGAGTAGCATTCCTTCAAGTATTGATGCTGTTTCTAATTATTATTTTCCTTATTACCAGTGACAACATATGAGCTTCCAAAGTGAGTGATGGAAGTTCCTGATTAACATACAGCAGGAGAATTCTCCTGATCAGAGAGGGTAAGATGTGGTTTTGCAAAGCTTCTATGCATGAGTATTAACCTGTCTATTCAATCTCAGTTATAGAAACGAGCAAGATTGGTATTTATTTAATTATTTGAACAGTCTATATACGTAGGTATTCTAATAATGTCCAATAGCATCTTTTTACGATTCAACACGGTTTTATGCCTTGGAGATTCGAGATTTTTCTGCAAATTCTAGAAACGTGACTAGCATTCGAAGGAGCCTAGATTACCAGCCCCTATTGGAACGTCATCATCTCTAACCTCTTACCGAGTGTAGTGCAATGGATTGTATATTTGTATTAGTAAATTAAACTTCTATAAACGTCCTTGATCATCTTGCTTTGCGTCAATATTACCGACTCCAAAAACCAATCCAAAAGCACTCACAATTTTATTTATTTGTCACTCTCTTGTAAGGTATCACTCCAAGAAGATGGGTAAAATGGACAATTACCTTCCAGAAGATATCAAACTTCTTAAGAAGTTTAGAAATTAATTAGGGTTAAAGGGTTACAGGTACCCACAAGCGATGTGCTGGACCCACTAACCTAATCTAATCTAGTTTTCTTTACCTAATTCCACTCTTTGCTAATTAACATACAACAGGAGAAGACAAACTACAAATTCTCCTGATCAGGGAGGGTAGATTTGGTTTTGCAAGGCTTCTATGCATAATTATTAATCTGTCTATTCAATCTAACATCTTTTCTCAGTTATAGAAGCGAGCAAGATTGGCATCTATTTAATTATTTGAACAGTCTATATACGCAGGTATTCTACTAATGTCCAATAGCATTTTTTACGATTCAACACGATTTTAGGCCTTGGAGATTCGCGATTTTTCAGCAAATTCTGAAAACGTTGCTAGCATTCAAGGGAGCCTAGATTACCAGCCAATGTTAGAACGTCATAATTTCCAAACTCTTACCGAGTGTAGACCAATGCATTATATATTTGTATTAGTAAATTAAACTTCTATAAACGTTCTTGATCATCTTGCTTTGCGTCAATATTACCGATTCGAAAAACCAATCCAAAAGCAATCACAATTTTATTTAGTTGTCACTCCCTTTTAAGGTATCACTCCAAGAAGATGGGCAAAATGGATAATTACCTTCGAGAAGATATCAAACTTCTTAAGAAGTTTAGAGATTGATTGGGGTTAAAGGGTTACAGCGATGTGCTCCACTCACTAGCCTAACCTAACCTAATTTTCTTTACCTAATTCCATTGTTTCAGTTGCATAATTAGGCCTTTTCGCAATGATATAATTTGAATGGGCACCATGATCCTGATACCAATTTATTAATGTAACCCAAGAATTATTGAAGTGGTCTTAGACTCAAACATTCAAAATAATTTTAAAGGCAAGGACGTATTCCTCTCACCGCAAAATCCACTGCTGTATAGAATTACAAATCTACAGATTAGATTTATGTTAACATTTTCAGTTTTCCTCGAGAAGATGAAACATTTTATTTTCCGCATTCTCTTTCGCCTGATTCTATCCACTATGAATTCTGAATACATAAATTTATCCGTTTCCTACGAAAAGCTCGACCTACTTTACAACGCTATCCTAAAATCACGGATCATTCATAACTTAATCTCAACGTATCTCCCGATGACTTATTTCTCGCTTATTTGAATATCTTAAACGCCTAGCCCGCTCATTTTTATCTCTGTTTACGATCAAAACGTGACGATTTTTCGTATTATTTATTAGGAAGCGAGCAGGGCCCCATCTGCAGATAACGCGGTAATATTCTCCGAGTTAAACAAAGCTCGGAAGTCGGCCGTGCGCGGATTTTAATAAATACGACGAGTACGGCCTTGAAGAATTCATTCCGCGGATATATTGCGAACTTACGCCTAACTTCCGAAAAGTTTAAAGATTTGTGGTGGCAGAAAGTACCGCTGAAACATCTGGGTTGGTCTTGTTAATTTATGCCGCGGAATTACATCAGTTATGATTATTTATTGAAATTTTAGTGTAACAATCACAAAGACCTATTCCAAACGCAGGGAATATCTGTCTTGCTTGCACGCAAACGTGCCACCATTGACAGAAGTAGGTTTTCGTGACCAACTAAATTAAAAGCGCTAGCCCTCGTTAAAAGAAAGATAAGTTAATGTGGTAGTATACGCACATATCTATCTCTGAGCGTCTAACCTAAGAGAAGTAAGGACGATAAATTGAATTCGTAGATTAATTTACTACGGACGTAAGTAGGCATGCACGTCACTCTCGAAACTAGTTTATTGTTTTTTTTT
>SMLS01054537.1:0-24949 GCA_004785975.1 Popillia japonica
AAAAAAAAATATACACAACACAATAAAACACACCATACCACACAACAAAACACACCACACAACACAATAAAACACACAACACAACAAAACACACACACATACTATACATAACTTAATATCGACAATTTTAACAGTAGGTACTGTATTGTGTAACACTCTGTATATAACAAAATATCGACAATTTTCACAGTACTGTGTTATGTAACACGCTGTACAAAACTTAATATATTTACATTCGTGACGTAGAAATTAATGCAAGTCGAAACTAAAGAAATCTGGGACCGTAACTAATGCTCTACTAATATTTTTATAATAGTACAACCGAATTTTGGCAAACCTGTTACAGGTATGCATTGTTAACTGGGTCGTTTGATGATGCTAGTCTGATGACAATGACAAATAATAACATTAATACTATTAAGTTTAATACTTATTAAGACTCGTTTGTAATTCCAGGGGTGCTGCGTATGGATGAATCTAAAAGGCCTCGTAGGGGTCCCCACTTTATGGATCATTACACACAGGTGTAGTACAGATACTCTTGACAAAATTCCACCTGAACGCAAACCAACCATGTATTATTCGATTTAAACAGTTTTTTTTTATTCAGTTTTAATCACCTGCTATTTTGGATTTTCCTTTTTTGTAATAAAATCTGATTTAATAAAGTGAAGTAATTTTTTTTGTTACTCCCTGTTTTGATCCCTCACTGGGACTGATATTTTATCTTTTCCCTTAGCGTGTACGCTAACAGATCTTATTATAATGGTATGTAATACGAGGATTAATCGAATATGTCAACATATGCTTAAAGGAAATAGTAAGCTCCTCGAGATTGGGTTACAAATGCTATAAACTAAAAGTAAAATAAAATTGGCGAAATCAGAACAGTCTCCCCTCTCTACCTATGCAATAATAGATATATATATACATAATAACGTATTCGACAATGCCGGAATCTAGAAGTCGACACATTTGACATTTCAATTACTATCATCAGGATCCGCTCTAATACGACGAGAACACTTATTTACCCGAAAACCCTCGTACAATATTGAAATTCATAAAAAATTCAATGTTCAGTGTGCATTTAAAATCATTCTTTCGTCAGCTCTGTGCACGACGATAGTTATTATTATTCTTTATCGTTCGGTTGAGATCTAATGCGCACGAGGGTATTTATTCGCGAAAAAAATGATGATTTATTTAACGTGCTTAAGTGTATATGAGCTCCGCCCGGATAACCACTGGATATTTTCCTCCCTAAAAAGCTGGAACGCGTAGGCAGCTACTGGCCGCAATATTTCATTCAAATTGCACGCAGATGACCGTACACAGCGTTCCAATATGTAAATGCCGTTCAAACTGCTAACCCTTACTTCGATTCTTGCCACACAGATATGTGCAATGTATACTGAAATGCTTCATTTATCTTATGGAACTACATAGCAAAAAGCGGACGAATCTAAAGAAATTATTTTAGGGGATGATGTAATTTCGATGATGAAAGATCCAGATCCTGATCCCATATGTAAAAGTAAGAGATACGATAAACGACGACCGATTCGCGGTGAGCATCCAAGCATACAACGTATTTATGTGTGCAGGTAGGCACATATGTACATACATACATTCTATTAATTAAACCAAAACCATCATCATAGTCTGCATATGTTTCAAATGTATTGTTCATGTGTTGTTACATTAATTGTGCACGCGAACCTATATGTATCGATAGCCTTAAGAACAATTGCCGATATGATATGGAGAACTACATACAACGGCAGTGGTGAACGCGACAATCACTTAATCATAAAGTAGTAAGTCGTTCAGGGGTATTTTTCAATCGTTTTTACTAACCTAAATCTGCAACGGGGACAAAGAACATCTTCCAGAAAGATAAATAAATCATTTTTAAATTAACTGCCAAATTTATTACGTCGTCGGAGGGTTGTTTGGCGACCTTCCAATTCCATTTTGAACCGTCTCGATATTCCGTTATCGCGCGTACAACCATAAGAAACCAACCAAGGAACATCCATCCACATAGTGCACGGTGTATAATGTACCTAATATAAAACAATAACACTGTCATTATAAGTTTGTCCTAAAAACACTTTAATTGCCGGCAATTGGATAATATTATTACTTTAATTACTTTTGACACTACTAATAATGACATTTACACTTACATACATATGTACATATGTATGTACATACATACATATAAAGCGTTATACAATTGTAGATAACAATACATACACACATACATTTGATACTACAAAAATCGTTCGTCATTCATACGAAACAAAACGAAACACCCTATAACACACAAGTAAACAACAACAAAATATCCTTCGTAGTTTGCTTTAGGAGACGAATTACTACATTAGGACATTATTGGGTGTTACATTGTTTCTGTGTCACAAAAGCTAATGCCGTAAACATAATCATTACACGTCCAGACCGTTTCATTTAAGTTGGAGAAGGAATTCAATTTATATGTTAATTTGCATATACAGCATTGTTCAAAATTATTCGGACACGGTGGCGTCTAAGTTAGTAGAGTTTCGTTATGTTTTTTAACGTAACGAAAATCGTTACGTTGTACAGACACGTCGGGGCTGTATTGTGCTCTATAACAAAGCTGGCCATTACCGTGTTTCACAACCACTGCATGCACTACATCATCTCAATATATGAGGTAAGGTTTTGAGCACCGCAGCCAAGTAGCAGCAGCGTTTATGTTTGACTTGTAAATGAATTCCAAACTTATCAATGACACTCAAAACACAATAGAATTGCGTGCCATTGTCTTGTACCGCTCGGGAAACGGTAGACCTCCGATTCTGGCTGACACCCGATTGGCCGCTTGATTCGGCTGTCCTCATTAAAAAGAACAGAACGGGGTAGGGTCCTTCCGTAATGATACAGAAATATTGAAGTGATCGCTGTATAAAAGGGGAATTTCTAAGCTCGTCTCATTAATTCTATAGGTCACATTATTTATATACATATGTATACATTGGGAGATGGTCATGAAATTCAATGGTGGAGTCTTAACCTTTACTGTCGAGCATAAGATTTTGACAAATAGCCTCCAACACTTGGTCGATTATACGTCTTTATATTTTATCTTCCGTAACTCAGCAGGGATCTAACTCCCCATATACGAAAACGGAGAGGGAAATGATAATGCAGCCCTTACATTAGGTCCTTGCGGGTGCATCTTGACCGGATAAGTAAATAAAACATAAAAGTAACAAACTAAGATAAATGGATAGTGCACCGTGACTGAAATGGATTTGTTCGATCGACAAATTCGTCTTATCTTATTTGTTCTACTTGGATAACTCTATTTTCGGCATTATACCTACTACTAGGGCAGAATAATATGAAACTGGATTTTCTCTTCACACACACACACACACACACACACACACACACACACATCGATATCATCATACTATACATATAGCCAAACATATGAAATTGTCACTGTATGTATGTAACTATCAAAAACTTTGGTCAGACGTAATACGGGCTGATCAGACAAACCGAACAACCCTGTATACATATATCTACCTGTATATTGTTACTTTTCGACGGCCGATCATTAGAACGAAAATATCAACTTGTGATGAAAAGCCGAAAACCAATATAGAATAAACGGGCACGCATTTGCGTCAAACGCTATTTGCTTTTTAGACTATTGTTTGGCCTGTGCGGTCGAAAATGACGCGCTCCCTACATTTAACGTACAAAAAAACTTTGACTATCCTATTATTTCCCAACCGATCGCTATTCAATCCACGGAAACGAATTTACTTATATTTACTAGTTACTAGGGGTTGATTTTTAATTAATTTCCGGGGAATCTGTAACCTTTTCATACACATACGTACATATTCCGTTCGACCTAAGTATGCATTATAACAATTACAATGATATTAAGCGTTAGGGAACGAGGAAACTGGTGGAAAAGAAAATCGTAGATGATCTCGTCGACAGGTTCGTACATACATACATTAGAATTGTGAGTCACTCTGTTGGAATGTCCGGAGCTACGCCGTTTAGAAAATCAATACAATATACACTTGAAAGTAATAATTAAAAAAAGCCTGCTTTTATATAAGTATTAATCAAAATATAACTTTTCGGAAAAAAAATCAGAAAAAGATGGAAGAATCGAGAACGTTTTTTAATCGTTTGAATAGTAAGTTTCTCAATCTATCGATTTCGATTCGATCAAAATTTCCATTAAAAATATCTTTCAATCAAATTGAATCAACCTTTGTAAATGTGCCGATTGCACAAGTACAAAAATGACGTGTAAATGACGTGTTTGTCTACGTGACCAACCGCCGTAATACATACTATACAAAGATAAGATTATTTTGCAAAATTATACTCGGACTCAGACTGCGCGTTGCCTGAATCTTTTATCAAAATACGTTTAGTTGTATGTATTGCTGCAGCCGCATGCTAAATATTCGGATGTCCCCCTTTGGGACAGAGGCGTGACGAAATATTCGTTCCGCCGTTGCAATATCGTAAAAAGTAGGAAATTCAATTAAAACATTAATACCATAATAATTATACTCGGACGTTTCACCTTATCGTGTAATAGAGATACGTACATATACATACGTATGTATGTATGTATGTATGTAAATATGTCTATAGTACTGGAATTACCCAAGATTAATGAATGAGTCAACGCTGATCTTCGGTGTACGTTAAAAATCAAATGGGGGATAAAAAAAATGAGCACGGCAATTTCCAATTCAGTCAGATAAGGGAACATCTTTTAAGACGAATGTTGTGCCGGAGAATTGCCCATGAACTCCGCAAGGGCTTTGTGCGAGCAAACGGTCACATTTATTTGCGGTATTTCAATCTTCATATATAAGAAAGAACTGTGACAAGTGGAATATGTCCCCGGGGTGCGTAACCGGTGCTCAATCATACATTTATCAGTAAATATAGTAGAACGTTTTCTATTATTTACAGGCTAGAGAGTTATAGCGGTGCGCGACAGAACCCCAAATTGAAGCGATTTATTATTAAGAGTTAGGGGTAGTTAAAATATTAAAATCTAAGAGTATCAGGTTTCGACGAAGGAACAAAAAAACACGATTATAAAGAGATCTTAAAGATGCAAATAGATATGCCCCCCGTCTTAGCGAAATAATCTGCGAAACGAGAAATAATTTCCAATTAACTCTTTTTTTACCCATTCATAATCTCCAATCTGGAAGCTAATTAAGGGAAAAGGGTTGAAGCCTACCATTAGACGGGGTCCGAATTCACCCCCTCCTATTTCCAATTAATGGTTAGCAGATTGTAAGCTGCCGTCGATTATTGCATATAGATTAAGTGTCAAAGCTACTGCGTGCACGACAAGTCAACAGAGATACACCATTTATCATCCTGCCTACAGTAAAAGATCAAAATATCTAATTGGATACGCAAATTCGGGGTGGCGGTATCGCGGGGAATTGTTCGAAATTATCCGCGCGACTGAAGTTAGAAGGTGGCAGATCACGTCAACACCACGGTCGGGTATCGGGCACAATTTGTTTCGTCGAATCGCTTCTACTTAAAAGGTAATCGTATTAATAACACGGAGTAACCTTTAATTAGCGTTGGTAAGGACCAAAGAGCATCGATCTAGAGGAAGTCAGGTAGCAAATTGAAAGTCAGTTGCATCTGGATGGATTAGAACGGAGTTAAAGTCCCTCAAGTTGTTAATTATAAGCGATGCGACGGTGGCTATTCAATTGTGTCTGTACATTATAAAGAAACAAACAAACAAATAAACAAACGCACACATACTGTGTGACTACCGATTGAAGAAAAATACGATCACTACTACGTATACTATTAAGCATGATACCTCACTATGGTGCAATTCACTACCGAATAATGCAAGGCAAACCAAACCAAAACTTAAACATGTCAATTACATGCACGAGACGTTGATGATTTTGAAAAATGTAGGTACCTACTATTACGACGTTAATTATCGATTCAATTTCCTTCTCTAATTACGTGATTAAAAAACAAGGGATTGGAACACGGATGATACGTAAAACGGTAACCATTCTCCTGTAACGAAAACCAAAATCCCCACGGACGTATATTTTCCATCCTATATAACTATATTTTTCCGGGCTGCTTATTAGCCAGCTATACGTCGTAACATCGTAACGAAAAAAGTAATCCCTAATGTGTGTCTCAGTTCGGTCAACCACACACACAATGGGGTTGAGAAGGCGAACATAATGATAGAGATATTGCAACTCGATGTCGTTTTTATTTTGTTGCACCCTAATTACGAATATAATTACTATAGCGACGCGAACGCGAATTCCCCTTTTAATCGCGGCGGAATTTATTTTAATTCAATTCGGTTCAATTTCGATGTCAGGGAAATGTAGTTAAAAAAAAAGTAAACGAATCGCTCCATTTTGCCCATTATTTATTCCCTCAACACTAGTTATTATCAAGTCAATTAGGAGATTTTTTTCCTTTATAACAAATGACTTATTGACCAATTATTAACCACGATCCCCCATCGTTTTGTGCATACAATACCCCATTACGAATTCATTTCTAATTGGCGTGCACGACAGAAGTCATATTTGTTTCCTCAAAATAGTTCATTAGAGGCAGCGGAGTACAAATTAATACGATTGCCGTCGTTATCCGTGTTTGCATGATTACACTTTCTTGTCGATTTTTCATATGGTTTATTATTAAAAGAATATTAACTCGACTGACTGGTGATCATAAATCTTAAAAAATAAAACAAAAGAAAAAATAGTGTAACCTTCACCGAAAAATCTTGACCTACAAATGATTGTAATTAAAACATTTAAAACGCAATTGGAATGGAATTTTTGTCGAAAACGAAACTTCCATTCATATTATGCAAATCTCGCAAGAAAAGAGGAAATTATACACCCTCCGCGTGGAATATTATTACGACTGCGATATGCTTCGTAGCAGTGTTGATAACGGTAATCTATGGAAGAAAGAGACGTAAAAGGCGAACAGGCGCACAAAAAAATCTAACTCCATTTGCATATACATATTTAGGAAAACACTTTTTGGTGTTGGCAGACAGTATAAAATTCAAATGAAAGCGAATTAAGTGAAAGATATTGCGACGTATGTATGTAGGTACCTACTAAATACATATACCTATACACTACCGTACAAAAGAAGGAAATATCTTTTTGAACGTAACTGTACTTTTAATTTGTCGCAACATTGATTTTTATAAATACATACTTATGTTGGATGATTCACGAGATATGTACCTACTCAAAATCGTTACATTCCATTTGACACTAGTCACAAGAGTAAAATCAATAAATTCTTTCTCGTTTATGTTTGTTTTAGTAAAATCGTAACTCGTGCCGGCCAGTATATCGATTAGTTAATATAGAACCTAACCTACCTAATAGTTCTAACTAGAGCAACCAGATATGTTGTACATAAATCGGTACGCCACACAATCGACGAAATACCGAACAGGTAAGCATGCATGCATGCATGAAATAAATGCTTGATAAAAGGCAAGTACTTCCCGCGAACATTTAATAGGCGGATTTTAAAAACTACATTTTAAACGTATGAATGAATCTTGCAACTATATTTAGAACGTGCTATCTACGATTCGCCGCGATAAATGTATGTATGTACGTACGTATTTATCTCATCAATGAGAGTTTACAGCAACTGGTAGTATGTACTGATAGTCGCATCAATTACTTTCCTACGCGGCAATATTCTCAAGTGGAGCTGATTTGGAACGGTACCAAGGGATCTTCAACGATAAGCTGGCGTAGTTCTGTGAAATCAAAGCCCATTTCCTATAGGTTCTAAACGAGCAGGCGAAATAAAGAGAAAGAGTTCACTAGCCTACTTGGGTAAAATGCTAAAAATCTGAAGCGTTAAATAGGATTATGTTACGCAATGAAAAATTTGCGAAATCTCTTCGAAGAAAATGTTATTTATGGAAAGATCCAGACAATTCGTGGAATAATTTCCGAAGCAGTAAACAACGTAAGCGACCAATCTAATTTCGGAAGAAAAAACTTGCTCGTCGCGTTTATTATTCTAGCCGCACGCCGACTATTAAAATTCTCATTATTGGTCACAGAATATAACACCCACATAAGAGAGCATCTTGCGAGCTTTCAGCGACAAACTAGAAGGTATAATAAGTAAGTACAAGGGTTACATTTTACAGCTTTATATTTTGAAAGGAGGGACCGTTCTGATCCGTCTTCCGTCTGCGTCGAGATACGTTGAGATTCAAAATCTCTCCCATCTTAGTTAGTGCATTATTTTATAAACATTGGCGTGCTACTATTAAACAAAGAGTTCAGAACTGCTATATACTTTTATGGTTATTGAACGGCAAATCCAATTTTTGGGGCTATTTAAGACGGAAGACTTTCCACGGGACGCGCAAAAGTACCCCCTTCTCTTGAACCAATATGTAGAATAACGTTTACGGTCGTTCGAAATGATCGTTTTATGATTTTCGGAGTAACGATATAAGGTTTACTAACTCGCGAATAATCTACAAGAATAAGAATGGAGAAGAAAGGATGCGCGAAAAAGAGTTTACGTACGTATGTACATCTATCCATCTATTGTTATAAGCGATAAAATGTAAATGACCTTTCATCTCCTACAACACTAACACGTATGTACATACATACATACATACATACATATCATGATGTTATGTGATCCGCGTGTAAATCACATTAATGAAGAGGACGATCTTGAACAAGTTGCAACATGGGACTACGACTACAACATATACATATGTACATATGTATGTATGTACCTTATTTAACTGTAAACGTTCATTCCTGAATGCGTCTACGAGGTGCAAGCGATTAGTAATTTTTTTATAAATCATTTTTTCTCAATGCAAAAACGAAAAAAAGAAGATGCGACATCATTGTAGTAAATATATTGTATGTATCGTGCGAGTTTTGAAAGGATATTTATCAAGTCAAGTTCTGGATATCGTTACAATAGCTGGAAGTGTCAGGAATTTATAATTAATCTGCGGTTTGGAGAACGTCTGTGTGAATGAATGGAATAAAAAAGATATAGGTATATGTATGTACACACATATAATGTATGTAAAATATATTTTCATCGCACATTGTTCTCATTGGTATAGGTTTATTTTAAGACGCGGTCGTAAAGATTTTTTCGCTTGATTTGCTTATTGGCGATATGAGTACGACGTTATCGATTCGAGCACTTTACTAAATCCAGTAAATCAATCAGCGTAGTAGCACGGATTCCGTTTAAAAGCGCGTACTGCGCGTCGATCCCAATCTATCTTCAATAAAGCAGATAAGAGAAAAAAAAACTAATTGAACATATTATTTAACCGTAACAACAAGAGAGAAAGCTATAAAAAACCGAAAGAAATATCGATCCATCGATGGCTCAATGGATCGAATAATAAAATAGCAAATAGATTGAAAACGAAGAGCTGAAACGCGTACATGCAAATAGGAAGTTTCTAAAAGATCGCTCTCGAAATGTAAATAACTAACCGTGTCTTATTGGTAATCAACACAAGCTGTGTGTGTGTGTGTATGAGTGTGAGTGTTTGTTTGTGTGTCTGTGTGTGTGTGTGTATGTGTATGTGTGTGTGGTGGTCGTTTAGCAAGTGAAGAGGAAAAACATCAAACCCAGAACCCAGCAGATATGTACCTGGCACCGGGGCATCGGGGTGAGTCACCTACGCCGAGGTAGACTTACAAGAGACGCTGTATACCATGTCGATACTTAGTTTGTGACTCAACGAGCAACTGGTCAAGGACAACAGGCATCTTCTAATATTCATTCCGTCCAAAACACGATGCAGAAAAACGCAGTTGCTTCCTTAGTGAATCACGGCCAATAACTACCTGCCAACCTTTCTACCTGTCACAGACACTACACAATTGTTTAAAAGAAGTATATTAGAGGCGACGTGTTTTAGCGAGGATGTGTAGCAAAAAGAAAAAAACCATTCGGCATTTATCTCTCTTGGAAAAATCAAATTAACGTAATCGAAAACAAACTCGAAACACCGGCGCACTGATGATAATTTAACTCGTCGTCTATACATACTCGTCGATACTCACTACAATGGATTTAAACCGTGAAAGTATACAAATCACGCCTCGCACTAATATTAGGTGCCAGATAAACATCAGGTGTCTCTCTTTTAACTCCAAGAACTTTGTGGCCATTTCTTGGAAATCGGGGGGCCTAGCTGTACAGCAGATGCGGCTCGGCCTGTTTACAAGCGTAAAAACTAAATATTTGGGAGAGACTTTACGTTTCTACGCCTATGCTCCGACAATTATTTGCATTTGCATATACATATAACACACACCAACTAAACGTTACATGAAACGTATGGAACAGATAACATTACATTTTTATATGTAAATAGTACCTACATTCATACACGCACATGTATGTATGTGTTTTTTTGTGTGTAATTGTAAACGTCATTTCGTTAAACGATTTTCCACAATTAAGAGCCCAATGCTACATATATCCTCCGCATTCAGTTATCGTAATTCGAAAGCGATATATCTAAACGTAAAATCTAAGAAAAACTTGCAAAGAGCCGAACCTAGCTTTATGACATCCAACGACAATTGAACTGTAAAAACATACAAATATATTTGTATGTTATGTACATACATACATACATTATTCGGACACTCGTCCACTTGTAAGATATTTAACCAACAAATATGTAATTCTGTATGTAATTTTTTGAACGGCAATGTCGAGTGAGATAAGGACTGAGCGACTGAGGTTACGTGTTAAATTGAAATGCCTTATTATATGTACATATAAATTGCAAGGGACCTATCTTATTGCGAAAATGTCGGCATTCAAATCTAGACAATCTACAGTGAAACGTATCATACCACTATGTACTGACAAATACTTTTCGTTCGAGTTTTTCAAATAACCAACACGTTTGCATCGATAGTGACGTGTCATTTTCTGTGAAAATTTTCTGCGAAAATGTTCAAATATAAATGACAATGAGTGGAATAATTGTGGTGGGTGATGGGTGTGTGATAAATTAGTCTACCGTGGTTGCCGAAAGTAAAAAATTGTAAATTTAAAAATCTCTAGCTGTAGTTGTGTAGTACGATAGGTATTATTAAAATATTGAAATTGAAATACGTACATATTAGGTATAAAGGCGAATGAATAAATGTAGGTATGTACCTACCTAGACTCCTTCAACTCATTTTAAAAGCTATCCCAACAAAGCTATATATTTTTTTATTATTATGTTCGTTCGTGTGCTGGAGTAACAAGCAGGGCATATGTTGAGCGGCACATTCTATTTGACCTTGCCATGTCGTCTATTAATTTCATACTCCGTGTGGAGAAGCCGTAGCATTTCGCACAACTACCATATAGGTATGTATGTATGTACATATACCGTCCATCGGCAGCAGCAAGTCTAGCTAGTTCTTCCCACACTGCAAAGACCATTAAGGCACAGTGTTGCAAACCGTTTTCAAAATATATACCTGCAAACATGGCCTGCGGGCTGTGAACCGGTTATCTATGGTTATAGGCCCTTTCAAGTCCCAAATAATATATTTTAATTTAAAATGCTCTCTAAGGATGCAACGAAATTATTTCTTAACTTGTGATTTCGTCGAAAGGTTCGCAACTATTTCCGATATACATATGTTAGCCCTTTATTAAAAAAAATAATCTATAAATGCATTTAACATGATTCACGATATAAGGTATAGTGTATGTACTACATAGGTGTATATGCATATGTAATACATACATATATGTAGATATAATATAATGATTCACAGTCTCGCAATTCCTTAGCTTCCTCGCAGTAATACGTTATAACACGGTCAATGGTACCGCGTGATTATATAATAAATTACAACTGTAGTTATATTTTTATTTACATATAAAATGAGTCGTGTCGATACAACCAGTAGTAGGTACTTACCGTTCGTGTACGTACGTAGTATGTATGTGTATGTATGTAAGTACCTACATGTAGTTGCATTATTCTGGCTATTTTAAAATACATAGGTACATAACTATAACGACGTTTTGCATAGTTGTAAGTCTAGGGGGGCATTACTAATTAGTGTGACTTAAAAGAATTACTCATACCATAGTCGCCTTGCGTTTCGGTTTTACAGCTTTCTATTTTTAAAATCGAAAGTGCAATAACACCATCTCGAAAATCGTTTTGTATATAGGATAGAAACATCATCAGCATTATCGTCATCGTCGTCGTCATCATCAGAATGCGATAACAATAATAATAAATGATACTAACGCTAACCGATATGAAATCATATTATCGTCGCAATTGAATAATAGGTACCTAATGAAACATTTCACCATAATTTTTCATTAATAATTTGTGAATTGCGTAATAATAGCGGCTGTGGGACGAAAAGCGAAAATTCCCCTTAATTAGAAGGAGCAACGGTATCATGTCGCGTTCATTTCGTTGCTTTAATTATACGGACGAACGAATGCGTAAAACAAATAAACAACTAATTAAACAAATAATGCAGCTAACATGTCTCGAAACTATATAGGTAGGTACCTATCGAAACTTTAAAATAGTAGTGTACATTATTATGTATGTACTACGAATAATATCATTCTTCACTTGTCTTCATACATACATACATAAAATACATCTATGTATATATACACACACATTCATATACATATTTACGTCCCTCCCAGTTTAATTAATTGTAGGTAATGACATCATGGAAAACAAGGATGGTATGTAAGCTAACGAAATCTGCCCTTTGTGCTGTTTATCTGGATTGACGGGTTTAAGATATTCTAAAATCTGTTAAAAACGTTTTAGTGCAGGTCTTAAAATTTCAATAGGAACTCCGAACTGCCATAAATCATTATTAGAACACGTGGTCAGGAATGGAACGATGGGCCTTTTAGGTAGTTGACGAAAGGGAAACAAATTTGTAACCTTTCTCTCTACTGCGTCCGTTACGTCGTAACATAAATACATACTTTTTTTTACTGCACAAACAATTAGGTATGTCGTGTGCTAAAATAATGAAAAATAGACACGGGACCACGAAGAATCATGCTTATTAGGTATGTAGGTATGTATGTATATAAGTACATACATACGTAGTAGATAGGTACCTATGTATACATACATATGTATGATAATGATATACGAGAAAACAGGCGCTTCCAAGGCGGTCCAAACAGGTTGTGACCTGTTGGCGAAAGAATTAAATTAGTGTGCGTGTGTGTGTGTATATGTTAGACCGTATTCTACGGAATATACAGTTATGTAAAATAGAGCCCGTTTATTTTAAAACCAGACTAAATGGCACTACGATTGCCAATTTTACAATCAAGAAACCTGTTCCAGAAATTGAAGTATGTACATATGTATTATCTGTTGCTGCCCCGTAAGATGATATTGTGCACGTGCCCCGCATACCCGATACGAAACAATACCTTTAGACGTGTCCGGAATAGCATCCCATCCCGGTGATCGTTTCAAAAGCAGCTTGAAGAGAAAGAACATGATTGGTATGCGTTCGATAGTAGCTGTACCTACCTACCACTAGGTTTGAATGTATTAAAAAAAAATACCGTTTTAGAAAATGTAAACAAACTGAAAACAATTGTATTTACTTTGCGTGAGTAATAATCTTACGGATCGTATGGAAGCAGATTTATCGTTTTGTCGCTTATCTAAATTGATAGGTACCTATGTATAGTTCCTATACGATCCTATACACCTATAAATTAAGCACAAACATTTTTCCCAATTTAGTTTCAAACGATATCTACTTAGGTATACGCCTACGTCAGTACGTATATTATGGTTTATGAACAATAAGTACGACACGTAAGATGGCTGTTCCGTACAAGTTGCCCAAAAGAAATCTGTACATTGTCGTTATTGCAGTGCTTCTAATCGTTTCTAAATATGTAACGGCATCCGAAACACGACATACGATTAAAGGTAAATGATTTCAATTGAGATCTTTAAATTTTCAAATTCTTCTGTCTTTCTAACAGTCGTCTGTTATGTGTAGAAATGAATCACGGCTGATATAGTGGGTGGCGTGACAATCTTCGAAAAGGAAGACGTAGGTATGTACATACCCACTAAAGTGTAAGAAGATTTCGCGAGAACGGGTGAAGAATGATCGATTTTTTCTTACTGGAGTAGGTACGACCGAAATCTACCTACTTACTGATCAACAGAGTTTATATCATATTGTAAATACATACGTACATAATACACACTACTACATACACACATACATATAGGTACATTGATCCATATCCTACTTACGAGAATGATGATTTTATTATTAATTATTTTATATTAAAATAATTATTTCACGATCGATTCGATTTTATTTATTCGCTGTTGTCTGTTCTTCCGATGAAAAACGAAAATATAAAAAGAAAACTAACGATTCACGCAGCTCACCGTCAGATAAAAAATCATCTGACTCTCATCCGCGATAGGTAGTAGGGTTTACGGTCAACGAAATTTTCCTCGTAATGCAATATAAAACTAATAATTTTCATAGAATACAAAGTAATGCAAGTATCAGGAGTGTATTACTGTTTTAGTTGTAACAATTAGTGTTTTACCTTGTTTTAGGTTTTTCTATATGACATGAGGGCACGCCCCCGACGAACGTCATTGGTTGATGTCCCTATGCTATCGGTGGTTAGACTGAGCGTTGCATTTGTGAACATATTCCTTTCAACTGTTGTTAGAGACGGTTGCCTGCAAACCGTACTCGGGTTACCCATCGTTCTACCGCGTAATACTGTAGTAGTTCTGAGAAACGTGTCTCCTTAGTACTGTTTACTCATATTGCCTGCCCGTATACAGTTCTCCGTGCTCGCACATTTAACGAAATAAACCAAGGGAAAATCGAAGAGAATGGCTATACCTTTTACTATACCCGCTCAAGAAGTGTCACAGACGAACATCCAAGATCTCCTGCGGGAACTTTGCGAAATTCTGCAGCAACTGGTTATTATCTGTCGCCAGCAGTCCATCAATCAGTCAGCTCCACGGAATCGAGGTAAGCAAGTTAATAACAATAGAATAGAATAAAAACGAAGTGTATCGAAGTAGGGAAAAAAACTCTTAAAAAGAGAGCTTGTACCTACATATATGTATAGAGACTTGACATAAACAAACAAGTGAAATGTGTGAAACACGTGCTTTTTTTCTTAAAAAAAACAAAAAAAAAGACGAACCAAAACGAGGAATAATAATACTTAATAATAATAACGAAGAACAAATAGATATTAAAAATAAAAGTGCAAGTGATTTATTTTCTTTCTATTTACATATGTATGTATCTACATATGTACGTCTACCTAAGTGCTATTTTTAAGAGTGGCGAACCTGTTGCTGGCAATTCATGGATAAAAGACTAAGACCATGACGTGTTGGCATTGTGAAATTTCAATTATATGTGTACAAATTTAATTCAAAATTTTTCTTTTTCTCTCGCACAGCCTCGACTAACGCGAATCAAGATCCAATGCCAGATATAATGACGAGCCTCACTTTGTTATCGGCAGCATTCACTACGGCCCAAAACATGCCAATAAGAACTCTACGTCGTCCAAGAAGATATCGCCTGTCGTCCGAATCTTCTTGCGAAGATGGTAAAAATTCTGCGAACGGCCAAATCAGGTCGGAGTGGATGGGTGTCGAGGTGGACATACGTAAATTACCCGAAGAATTTAAATCCACTTTTAACAAGGTTGGTGTGTGAATTGTAATAAAAAAAGAAAAAAAAAAAAACAAAAACCACGAAACGCAATGTTTAAAATTATAGCTCTCTCCCACATAACCGCTACAGAAAAAGAAAAATATCCGAGAAAAATATATATATTACATGGTCTCGGATATTTGCATCTTTAATTTTAATAATGATCTTTATTAATATTAATATTAGAGATTATATCTGTAATTCATTATTAACATCGTTAATAAACCAGAGCTTCTTCCCAAACTAACAACAGTGTTTTAATATTAAGTTTTTTACATATACACATATATATTTTTATTTTTTCTCGATTAACAATTTTAATACCGCACCCTGTCTCCTCCTCGCCCTCGCCCCATCGATTCCTTTTTCATCGCTAACAATAAGATGCAACGATGATTATACTTAAATAAAACGCAGCAGCGTAATTTGTTTTTACTCCTAAACGCATAGTCAACCAATGATACACAGCCTAACTGCATACGGGTGTTGTATTGCTGAATTATTGTGTATTGTGTATTCTTGCATCTCCGTTTTACATTAATCTCAGTCGCCCTAACATTTATACGATTTACAATTTAACCTTGGACGGCACTAATATGCGTATACGATTGTTGATAATTGTACAATTACATTGCATACATATATTTATTTGCCATTATTTATGTATAGAGAGACGATTACTTCTTTGTTTCCCGCGAACCGAACTGCGTTATCACATATTATATTAGCGACTGATCTTTTGTTTACGTGACGTCCTTATTAGAATTTCCACCGCTAAAAAGAAAAAAAATAATAAAAATAAGTCGGATAACGAAGAAAGCCCCTCTAAATTAAACGAAATATTTCTATTGTTACAGGATGACGATTCTGAAGAAGGGGACACTACAACGCCTCAATCTTCCTCAAAATCATCATCGCCCTCTTCCCCAAAGAGGAACAGTATATTTTCCAAATTCGTACCCGCCCCTTTTACCGGTTCGATTTGTACCGCAGTAATTTGCGTAGTTGGTTGGCACCTACTGCGAAATCGGTAACTTAACCGCGTACCCCGTAAACTTATACTATATTGTAATCAGCCCAAAGCCATACTTGTTAATAAAACGATAAAAATACGAAAAAAAAGTGAAGTAATATTATTAGCTTTACGGTTTTTCGCCTATATTTTTAAATAATTATTCTTGTTTTTTTTTGTCTATTATTATTATTAATAGTTTTTTTTTGTTTAATATGTAGACTTTCGGTGTGTTTTTATATGTAATATATATTACTTATTATAATAGCTATTATTATTATTATTATTAAAAAAATATATAAAAAGTGCTCAAAAATATATATATTTATAACACTGTGAGATGTATAAAAAAAATTCGTCAGTTCCAAAGAGAGCAGGGCTAACCAAAACCATTGATCTCATTTCAGAAAGAACGGACTGTAGCCATTTTTCGTTTTTTTTTTTTTAGTATTATATTTTATTATTATATTCAGTGGCGTCCGTTCAACTCTCAGGAATTTTTTTAATTTAATTAGAAATATTTTTTTTCATATATTGTACATATTTTCTTTTCTATTTTCCCGTTTTTTTTTTCTTTTTTTGAATCGGAGAGAAAACATCGATCTATAGTATAATCTATACAGCTTAAATGTTTTTTGTAATTATTGTAAATACGATCTTATATGATACTTCTCTTATTAATAATTCTCTTCTTATACATTACTATCACTTTAATTTTCATGTGTTCTTATTTTTTTTCTAAATGTAATATTAATTAAAATTGAATGAGAAAAAAAAAGAGTTAGATTCGCTGGCAATGAATCTAACTTGGTTGTTTTTGTCTATAGTAATTATTGGGGGGGTCGACGGTGATTGCCAACCGGACGGCCCTTTGAAAGTTTTCAAATGATCTCCATAGTTAGAATAGAAAACGGTGCGACCTAAGAAATTCGGACTTGCAACCAGCACCTGAACTTGTATATAAAAAAAAAGCGGTTGAACTACACTTTTATTAAAAACAAAAAATTAAATAGCATGCGCTGCATTTCCATTGGAACATTATTATTGCCATTATTGAATTTGGACAATCCATAAAACTATTTGAGATATAGAAAGGGAAAAAATGATACTTTTTTACAACTTTTACAATAAAACAACTATATGCGTGTTAATAGCTTAAATCATTTTAATTTTATAAAATATATTGTATATTGTATAGGAATTACATACATTAATATTTTTAAACGAGAGAATGTTTAAATAACTAAAGATAAAAAAATTTAAAGCAATTTTTCTCTTTTTAAAAATAATATTATTATTAGTTAGCGGGTAGTCTTTTTATTAAAGAAAACAATGTAAGTGTTAGTTATTTTGCATCTTTTTAGATCGCTCTTCAAAGCATCTCTGTGATTTGCTACGTGGCAGTAGAATCCTGTTGTAACTGATCTCCGAATAACATTTTCCACTAAATGTTTTCGAATATTTTTGTTTCCCTAGTCAGTATAGTCGTTTTTTTTTATTTTTTTTTAAGGTTGACTAGGTATCTATTATATTATTATATATATATATACACATATATTTTTAGTTTTTTTTGAATGTGTTATTTGTTTTATTAATTTTATGAACTGAATATGCCATATATATATACATATATATATATACATAATTATATAAAAGTAAAAACTGTAATGTAAGTTATTTTTTGTTTGCCTTGTAAATGTATATCAAATACATACATACCTGAACCTCTGGACCAAGGGTTGTTTCTTTGGCCCGATCAGTGATAGCAAATTATGTAGTGATCGCTCTTAATGTTCGAAAAAGGAAAAGAAGAAGAAGTAGAAGGAGTATGGAAAGATAAACCACCGACCAGAAGAAGACAAAGATAACTTGAAAGGATAACTTGCTTTTTGTGACATATTATTTCATATTATAAATGTCTATACATTACATTATATAAATAATAAGTACCTAATATAGTACTATTTTTTTTGAGACGTACTGTATATGCACATTACAGTTATGCATAGAAGTAGGTACGCTCGTCTGTGCTACCGACAGTCTTTCAATAATTGTAAACTTTTCCACTTTTATATACTTATTGATTTTTTTTTGAAATAATAAACGTAAACATACCGAAAGAATTTGTTGTTTTATTGAATTGTTGAAGAGCCGGCCAGAGGCAACTTGACGCCTTTACACGATTTAAAACTAAAAAATTCTATATACTAATCAATACTAATTACGTTATCACAACGGTATGCCGTAGATTGCATTATTATTTCGCACTAACTAGGTAAGCCGTTTGAATGACTTCTAATACCACAACACGCTACCTATTCATGTAAGTATCCGAATTACGACAATCTGTCATTCATGACGAGCAATCGATAACATTTAAAGGGTACGACGATGACAAATGTGTATGTATGTATGTGTATATATACATATATATGTAGGTATGTACATGTGTATTTACATACATATGTACATACACAGCATACCTACTACAGTAGGTACCAGTTTAATTAATTTTTGGTGAAACGCAACGATAGAAAATTAAAAATTTATACCTGCATACATTCTATTAAAATGTTTAAACAAAGCGTGTTTGAACAATGGAATACAATAGTTTGGGAACGATGCCATCCTGATACAATAAGCGTAATTGATTGTTAGCAATTAGCAAATAGTGTGTGGCTGACTGATACAAAATGCCTGTTTCAATCATTTAATTATACTTGATAACCCTTTACCATCCTGACACTCTCAGCGCTGCATTTGATAGATATGTATGTAAATATGGGTGTTAAAATGTTGTATAATCAAGGGCAGCAGCAAATTAGCAACAAGCATTGATTCTGCATAGTAGTATTTGATACAACAGAAAATACATACATAGGTATCTACATATATGTATGTATGTATGTATGTATGTATACATACATATAATCCTACAGTTTCGGTAATTATAAACGAGGCATTCCCCAAAAGACAAGTTAACTCACCCTTGCGAAATATACTCTCGCGTTAACCCACGATGTAATTCGAATCATGATGTTGACATTAAGCCCCGTAGTAATCTGTCACAGGCCAACGTCAAATACTCTTTTTTTTCTTTTGATTTTAACTTTACACCAAAGGGAGGGGGCTCGACAAGCACAGGCAAAGGCGGTCGACTGAAGTGAGACGATGACGTTACGGGTTTCAATTCCATTTTAGATTATTCGGATCGTAGCTTTCTATCTCGTAAAATCCTAAATCCTGTGACGGGAATTAATTCGATATAGGAGCTATTGTTTATTCTTTTCATATTATCCCCAATGTCGAACTTCTTTGACATGCACGGTTGGCGAGATTTTCCGCCGATTCCAAATTGAAAATTTGCATATATTTTAAATTTTCTTGATGGGATTAGTTCTGCCATCGTACGGATTTGTATCCGCACAATGCACCTGGATAATTATATTTTCGACTTAACGGTTATTTTAAATAAATGATACAACTGATCCAACTTTACGTGATCGTATCGTATTATCATGGCATTTTTTTTACTAATATTCGCGAATCTACATACTACAAGTAGGTACAAGAATAAAATCGTGTATATGTAGGTATTATTTTTAACGTTACCACGACCTATAGATAGTCGGATGATGCGAAGTAGAATAAAGGGCACAAAAGGAAGGGAACTGAAACGCAGGAAAGATTAAAAAGATGAGTAACTTCACTTGTAGAAGCCCTCTGCCACCCCAAAAAGCACGTGTCAACAGCAGACATTTATTATTATAGAGGGATTTGTTATTTTCTGAGACAATCATCTCATGTTTACTTATCTGTATTAAAGTCTCCTTTTCCGTTTTTGTTTTTTTTTGTTCGTTTTCGTTTTCGACGACGTTTCCAACCCTTGGTGAAGGCGTCTAAATAAGTCGTGACAAATGAAAATAATCTAGGGGAAAAACCGGGTCATATACGGCGTGTGCTCGCCAAAGTGACAGAATTCTCGTTTACGAAGACGTTGATTATTGAAAATTACGATTATCGAAATACGTAGGTACATACCTACTATGCACTATAATATCTAATATTGAACAACTCAGGTTAAAAACAAAACAGTTAATTAGAGAATACAAAGGGCGAGAGAAAAAAAGCAGGCGGTTCTTTTATTCAACGAGTTAAGTGAACCTTTCCGATATAAATCTAGAATGAATCATATTAATTAGGTACGTACATACATACGTGCAAGGGTACCAACTAAGTAAAAAAGCCAATAAGAGCAAACATTTTTAAATGCATTTATAACTCTAAAAAAAAATAAAGTAATTTTCATCACTGCTTGAATTATTCAAATTATTTTAATTTTACGGCAGAAATCCTTTTGTTGGTAATACATGCACACAGACACACACACACTTATACAATTATACAACGCAATTTATCTAAAACAGAATCTAGAATATGTAGAATTTAAAACATCGCGTCGCGTCGCGTCGTCGACTTTTCAAGAGCCGTATAATACGTATTGCTACTAAGCAGCAATTAGTAGGATTCTTTGAAAATGGAATAAAAGGTAAGCGAGGAAGAAAAATAAACGACCGATATGTACATATGTATGTACAATACATACAATACATATGGACATATTTCACAACACGAACTTTGTGTGTAAAATATTTTTTCTTCATTTCTCATTTGAGTCACTTTAATTGCAAAAGAATGTGTTAAGATATGCAGGTAACTGACCCAGACAATGAAATATAAATTTTAAATTATACTTTGTTATAATTAACCAATGTATAGCGGTTGTTGTCTGCTTTCCATTTTTTTCTTTTTTTGTTTTTTAAGTAGGCGTAATAAGTGAAATTTATTCTTTTGCCAATATTACGAATAGCTATCGTCATCTAGGTTAGACGAGAAGAAAACGACGCCTACCTACATATGTATGGTATGTACATATGTAGGTACGCCTTTTAAATATCCGACAAATTAAAATTTCGCACAATTTCAGAACCGTTCGAACAGTTCACAGTTAAGTCTGACCAAGAATGCACGCTCTACGATTCTTTGCTATTCTTATCGGTTACAGTAGCAGTTTACCAACAACACCGTTAGCCATACTACGGCAACCAAGAACGGACCCTTTATATCAGTTATGGTAAGTCGTTTTTCATTTCAAGAATTTTTCTAATTCAAAGTCCACCTTGATTCGTTCTCGTATCTCGTAGGGATCTAACAAATTTTGCCGTACAATCTCGACAACGCAACCAGAATGACTATCACCGTTACACCATTCGTCCCCAGCAAAATACTGAAACAATATTCGAAGCCCTCTCTTTAATTAGTCAAAACGACGATCATCACTGCGTGCCGAAATTATTATGCGAATTAGTATCAAGAGGGGAATTACCTTACACTAGCGGTAGACAATTTTCTCTGACGCCGACGTTTCAACTCGATATGGATTCAATATCAGGGTAAGAAGAATACATCGCCTCAATATCGCATTGTTTTCGAATTGTTATTACTTGAACGGTTCCCGTAGATTGTTATCGACATTTGCACCGAACGCTTCGCCGATATTAATGTTTGGACAAGCCGCATACTTGGGATATACATCCAAAGAAAATTCCGACAGTTGTACTTACGCTTATCCCAGATGCCCCAAAGATCCGGACGTTCTCTTGAATTATTTGAATAATCACAACGGTGGATTTTTCCGTTACTTGAACGGAGTTAACTCAAATAATTTCTACGGCCGTAAACCGCCGTACTTAAAGTTTCCTGCCGGTCGAGATATTTATTTGGAAAATTCCGAAAATAGAATTAGTTTTCCGAGCGCGCAAGATGGTTATTCTGGAGAAGGAAAATCGTCGTTTTTATTCCAACATACGAAAGGATCTGTAAGGGATGACGACGATGAACGTATTCCAGCCGTAATTTATTCCGATAGAACTGGAACGGGTGAATTAATATTGGATTCGTCGAAATTTTTCGATTAAGTCATCTAGTCTAATCGCAATTGTAGATTGGTAAGTTAAAATCTACTGTTCGGATATTGTAACCTCAAGTCAAGTCGGCCATTATCTATGTATGTTTGTATGTATGTACAGTCTCTATCTAAAGTAATGTCTCCCCCTGACAACGAGTTCATATCACAGGCATGGTTAAATCGATTCAACATCGGCAACGGCAACGGCGTGTTAAGTATTATGTGCATATTAAATTTACGAAAATAAGGAGTCTTTAGTAGACACGTGACCGCATCTCATCTCATTCCGACAGCACATTTGACAATCAACCCTCCCCCTCCCCTCTCTGATCGTGATTCAACACGGCATGGAACGTGCATCCCGTGTTTTCATTTCATTTGTATTTCACCACAAAAGATCGTATTTATTACGGCGATAGCCCGAACATAATCTTTAGCCCATTCCAACAAGATGACAATTGATTACTCACACCACCCCTTAATCCGGTACAAATCTGATTGCAATCTAGTAAAGAAACAGCGCAAACGGTATCGTATTCTTCCTTTTTTTGGTAGATCGGAGCCAAGGATGCGAGATTAAATGTAATAAAATAGCGCAAGTTATTAGTAACCGCAGAAGATCAGATACGGATGGTAAACGTTACAGTTGGTTAAACATGTATGTACATATGTATGTCTGTATGTCATAAATAAGTAAATTGGAGTAGAAAAATTCCAACAGCTAATTGAGTATTATTTCCAAGACAAATTGATTTATCTAATATAATATGCGTCAAATCCCTATAAATCTCTGAAAAGGACAAAGTGCGGTACTGTAGGGTGAACTAGCGAGGGTATGGTGTGGTAAACCTTCATTTAGTTATATGCAAGCTCGGATTTATAGAGCATTAAGGGATCTAACGCTGAAAAGAGGGTCCGGGCGGGTGAGTCTAACGTGTTGCTAACACTTTGAAGTTTCAACAGTCAAAGAGTCCTTTTGTTATTCCGTTACTTATTATTACGTTCATTTAGATCTTCGGGGAATCAACGTACAGCACATATCCACGTGACAATGAATAATTATAACTTCCGCACTTTTTAATTACGGCAGAAAAATCTTTTAATCTTTAGCTCCAGCTTAGGAATTCTAACGCGCAATTTCAATACCTACGATACATATACAGTTGTCTGCAAAACTAAACGCTTCTAAACGTCACACGCACCGATATATCTATGTAATAAACGCAGTGTCACTCTGTTGTGTAAGGCGTAAAATTAATGGTAATTACAAGTGGAATGAACTGTCAATTCGAGGGTTTTCTAATACAATAGAGGGCGTTCTACTCTTGACATCTATTACTTTTCATGTTACGTCACGATTCAATTGTCATTCACATATATACATACATATATACATATATATTGCACACAGTATTTTTGTGGCCGGATAAAGATTGATTTTCTGTACATACATACATCTCTATACAATGGAGTAGAAAAGTTAATTGTAATTAAAATTGTAACATTATATTTTATTTTCAATAAACTAATCTATATCTACATACAAATTATTGTACCTATTTGTATAGGATAAATTAATGTCTTCCTTCCACATACATATACCTGCATAGACTTAGGTATGTACATATCTACTACACGATAACTATTCGATAACGCAATTAACGCGACTAGCTACAACGTTTGCTCGGTGGATTTGCGCTTTTGCATTATCGAACTGTTAACATGTAACATCACAAACATCACAACGCTACAAATACACCCTAGTTTTTGCAAGCAAACACCAACACGCATGTTTAATTTAATCGAGCTAACTTAAACTAATCCTTGCATACTCTGCCGCGCTTCGCTAGTTGATTACAAAACTTTGGCGAAGCTATAAAGTCCCCGAGGAATACGCTGAGAAGGTAGAACTCCTTATTTTTGTCCGCAGTTGTTTTATAATGACTAAAAAGGAAATCAGAATAGAATAACGTGTATACTACTTATGTACATTATGTAAGTACATACATATGTATGTATGTACATATACCGCAATAAAAACAGGCTTTCTACGAAATTAATCTTTTTTTGTGTATATTATATAAATCATTTTTTTTT
>SMLS01054548.1:0-11133 GCA_004785975.1 Popillia japonica
TCAGGAAGTATTAAGATGTTTATTTTTATTCACAAGAAAACAGTTAAAAAATTAAAAAAGTGTCCTAATACAGAAAAATCAAGATACCTGTCTATTCAGGTTGCGATTACAATAATTGTTCAAAATGCTCTCCATTTACAATTTGACAAAAATGTAAACGGTCAGTAAAATTTCTTATTGAATTTTGTATTTGTTCTGGAGTGATGCGATTGGCTTCTTGAACTATTCTCTCTTCCAATTGTTCAAGATTATGGGGACGATTTTTGTACACTTGACATTTCAAGTGACTCCAAAAGAAAAAATCTAATGGCGAGAGATCTGGCGAACGTGCTGGCCATTCGATTGCTCCTCTACGTCCGATCCAACGTTCCGGAAAAATTTCATTCAAATAATCGCGGACATTAACCAAAAATGTGCATTAGGGTGATCACCTATGTTGCATTTGGAAAGAGGGCCGCAAGTGCTGGAACAACCTCATTTCCCAATAAATTTAAGTAGACGTTGTCAGTTAAATATTCTATAAAAAATGGTCCTATGATGTTGTTTCCAACAAGACCAGCCCAGACATTCACCTTTTGAGGACGCTGTGTATGGACTTCTTCAATCCAATGCGGATTTTCAATTGACCAGTAGCGACAGTTATGTCTGTTCACAGTGCCGTTGAGACAAAACGTTGCCTCATCTGATAAAATGATGTGATCTAAAACATTAGGCTGCTGCTCGATCAATTCCGTCATTGTTTCGCAAAAATGTAGTCTACGATCTGGATCATCTTCAGTTAACTCATGGACGGGATACATTTTATAGGCTTTCATTCTTGCTGATTTAAGAATCTTATGAGCAGATTTTTGAGAGATCTCATGAATTTGACCTAATTCTGTTGTGGACACGTGATGATTCTCTTCCACTGCAAATAACACATTCAAACTAGTTTCTTCATCTGTTGCTGTTAATGGACGTCCCCTTCTAGGTAAATCCTTCACCTGACGAAAGACTTCAAACTTTTGAATTGTTTGGCATACCGTACTTTTACTAATGTGACGATCCGGATAAACAGTATTAAACAAAATACGAACCTCTTCAAAAGACCGTTGACGATCACCGTACCCACGCATCATTAATATCTCAATTCGTTCTGATTCAGTAAGTTTTATTGCCATTTTCAAATGTGTCAATGTCTAAAATAAGTAAATTTATAGCGATGCAAAAGTTAAAACGCTTTTAAAATTGTCAAATGTGACGGCAAAAAGAATGCAAACACTAAACAACAACTTTTTTCAAAGGTATGTACCTTGTTTTTTCTGTATTAGGACACTTTTTTAATTTTTTAACTGTTTTCTTGTGAATAAAAATAAACATCTTAATACTTCCTGAACGTAGTTTTTTATTTTGCATTCAAAAGTGTTAAAAAAATCTAGGCGTTCCGTTAAAAAAAAAAAAGTTGGACGTATTGCTGATTAAACCGGAAGTGAAAAAAATTTAAACTGTATTGCATAAAATGCATTTATATTAACTATACCCCCATACCAAATTTCAGAAATCATAATTATCAAATAACAAAGTTATTCGACCGTTCCGTGACTTTTTACTAACGCTGTATATATATATATATATATGTTGGTATCGTTCAGGCCTTTGCAAACGATTTTGTCTGCTGCCTCTCAAGAACTGGCAATTCCTTTCTGCCCAGCATAAGAGACTTAAAAGTCATTTTGTTATAGTACAAAATATATAAATATCTATCCATAAATATTTCTCTTTAAGTTTACTTTTCCTGTAAAGGGAAGAAAATATATCTAATAACCTATAATTATTCACAGAACTGCATCTTAGTTTACACTATGAGATCTGTCAGTAGGACAGCCAATCGTATCGTTACAATTAAATGAATCGCGAGTGGTGCACTACATTTTGGATCTTCTGTTCAGATTGTTAGTTCTATCAGTGTTATGTGCAAATAGACCATATGCGCGCAATTGTAGAACAGAATCTCTATATTTTCTGTCTAGTGATGCTTTATCAATCGTGTAGGATGGTCTCAAGGAATACTAACCGGAAAGTCACATTTTATTGCTTTTGCTTCACTTTTCTGATTTTGGCAACCCGTAAAATTACGACCGCTTATGTTCCAATTAAAAACTATATTTCGTAAAAATAAAAACAATTTACAAAAATGAACGAAAATTGTGGAGTTGACCAGGAAATTGTAAGAAGCATAATTTCAACTTTGTTTTTTTTTATCACAAAAAGAAGACTAATATTCCCAGATATTCGATTTGTTTTCTGTTTTATGGTAATTTGCATATAAAATTATATGATTCTGAGATGACATTAGGTATGCAGCTGCATGTTATATGAATATAACTGATCTCTGCCAGAGCATTTTGAAAAGCCATACCACAGATGTCACAGGATTAGGTTATGTTTCTTGCAACTATGTACGTATGTATATGATATAAGCCCACATATCACGCCTATGTTCATTGCATAATCCGTGCAAATCGTATATAAATGTTGCATGGCACGTCGTTAAATGATATTATTGTGTTTGCCACTTAAGTTTTTCGCGTCTTATGTACGGCCGCAGACGGTGTCAGGCCAATTGTCAGTTACAAGAAACTTATTACGTAATCAACAATTAAAATTATGTATGCTTGTTGTGGCCGGCAAACAATCTAAATGATACGCCTACGTATGTCTCATATACCAAGGTTGTTATTTAATACTCTATAATGACATGTTTATAGACGACAATGTAATAGGTGCTTTCTAAAAAATGCATGCGGCTCTAAATAGTAGTTGGTTAACTCGGTTGCGTGTAAGAGCTAAACAAAAAATTGTTGTGGCACAGATTTAGCGTTTTAAATGGATTTACATACAGATAATATAAGTTTCAAATTACGTTTATTATAGGGTGTACATGCGTATACTAATTAGTGAAGTTGTTCGCATAAAAGTCAAATTCAGAACAAAGTATGTATCTTTTCTATGTAATACAAACAGGTTCCATGCAAGTGCCAGGTTTTAAAGTTTTAGTATTTGGTGTCTTAATGATTTAAAGCAAAATATTTATCGGGTTATACTATATTATTAAATTTGTAAAACTAAAGACTATTTATTTATTGTGTTGAGATTTAATTTAATAAATAATATATAAACAAGTTATTTAAAATTCCCCTGGCACAATAAGTTTAAATTTGGCAATCATATATCAATACGCTATACATATGTACTTACAATTAGATGTTTCACGAAAAAATCCCAAACACTGCAGTATCGCGTGCAGCACTGCCCAAACAAACAAAGAAACACCAACATCATTTCTACGGAAACGATCACTAAGAGTGAATAGTAGTAAATCTCATTTACAGAGAATTTATGAAGAAAAGCAAAGTTCGACCGTTTAAACCACAGTTCCAACATACACTTGAAGACGGAGATGAATACACGTTTTCATAGAATGATATTTTTTACTGATGAGGCCTAATTTTTGCACCAATGGTCATGATTTATCATGAAACAGTCGCTCTTGGGCTATTCATAATCCAAAAGTCCTACGTCATTCAAAAACGAACTGAATGTTATGAAAGAGTAAACATTTGGTGCAGAATTTTTTACGATCGAATCGTTGTACGATATTTTATTGACGAGAATTTGAATCAACATCTTTATGTGCGTTTTTTTAGAAATATACACGTCACTAAAACAGAAGAGAAGCAAAATTCAGAGTGATTGAATTCTAACATACTGCAGTCTGTTAGAAATAGTATTTAAGTGGAATGTTGAAAAAATCGTTAATGTTGTACAAGCACTTTTCCATTACATTTTCTTTATTTCATTTTTAAAGGTCTTTATCGGAATGTCTTTATATTTTCTTGGAATATGGTTATAAAATTTTAGTATTTGTATAATTGTTCCTTTGTATATTTTAGCCGATGTTGTTTGTGGTATGCGCAAAACTCGATTTCTTATTTTCACGTGTTTCGTAATTATGATTATATTCATATTGGGACAAAAGTTCTGTATAGTGCTTTTACACTCAAAGATTTAAAGTCTAGGCAAGGTAAATAGATTGTATTTCTTAAACACTTCACTACACGTTTCTCTTCTTTTCAGTTTAAATATGCTTCTTATGCAACACTTTTGTAGTATAAATATTCTGTGTGTTTCCACAGAATTCCCCCAGATGATCCCGTAACATAATCTGGATTCTATCTAGGCGTGGTACGCACTCAGAGCTGCTTCAGTGTGAACTTGAGATGCGATTATTCGTAGAGCGTAGACCATTCCAGATATTTTCTTGGTCAGCGCACAGATGCGTTTCTTCCAGTTTAATAAACTATCCAGTTCTAGTCCCAGAAACTAGGTATGCTGAATTGACCTAATGCTAGCATTTTTAAAGGGAATTTCCATATCTTCAGTTTTTTGTAAGGTGAATTTTACGTTGTTCGTTTTTTCAATGTTTAATTTTAAGTTGTTTTCTGCAGTCAAATTGTTTATTACATTTACCGTGTTTACAACATTTTCTTTTACTAATAAATCGCTTTCGATAATTATTGAGGTATCATCTGCAAACATATTTATGAAATTATGACTAACTTCTGGTAGATCTTTAGTAATATATAATACAAAGAGGAAAGGTCGTAAAATGGATCCCTGAGGTATTCCACATTGCACGTTTAACCAGTTAGATTGGGTCTCCTTGCTATCGTGATTTGCTATTGATTTCATACATTGGATTCGATTTGTTGGTAAGGTTTTAGTAATTTCAGAATTACTCCCCGGAATCCCAGCCGTTCTTGCATTTTCAAAAGTATATTGTGATCGGCACTATTGAAAGCTTTAGATAAATCTAAAAGCACTCCCGCCATTTCTTTATTTTCAGTTCATGCCTGTGTAATCTTACTAATCGTCATATAAATAGCACGAGTTGTTGAGCGTCCCCGTATATGTATATGCGTTTTGCATAGTTGTTACATAATATGTTGCAATAGATGATACTCGTCTGTTGAATCATTTTCATGTTATCTTAATTTGTGGACATTATGTATATTTAATCTTAGATTTTCCGATGACTCATTTATTTAGTCAACAAGCAGAATTTTTTATAAAGAATGCCTTTTTGTCGTAAAATCAGTAATAAAGATTTTTTGCTCTTGTCAACTAAAATAAATAAATAAATAAAAATATTTGTGATCAGCTGCTCTTCGCGGCTACTTTACAAATCCTCTATTTCCTATCCCGAGATTTTGAATTTTTTTACTTATATAATTCTTTGAACTTGCTGCATTGTGAGTCAGTACGCGGTCTAGCTAACCAACATTTTTTGATTGAAAATTCGTTACCTTTGTATAATACGCCTAAAGGTCCATCCTCAGCAATGACCGTGTATGTATTAGCCTCCACTATTTCATTGCTGCTGACCTTACTACTGAACATGAGGACGAATTATAATGGAAGCTATCAACATAGTTCGTAAATGTTATGTTGTCATATAAAAACATACAAAACATATTGTGAAAACATGCAAAACTTTCTTGCAACACTGTAAATGCCCATGGGTACAAAGAAGATATCTCATTACGAGCGGATTTTAAATAAGACACCTGCATATCATTTGATGGACGCAACGATATTAATTGTTGCGTTATATGATAGTGATTACGTGAGAAGCTTAAGGTATATTTTCTTTCCTACTGACTGAGACTCCCAATTTTAAAATGTAGCGAGTAACAATAAGAATAAGTTTGCGGTGATCCGCAGAAATATGAGTATAGTTCTGAATAACGTACGAAATTAAAGTTGTGGTTGATTTCTGTGGTATCCATTACGTAAAAGATACATAGTAGTAAGAACGCAGACATTCTCATCTTTAAAAAGTCTGACCGATCTATTTTCTCTTATTTCAATATCAGTTCGTATTCGTATACATTATGCACTTTCAAATTTAAAATTTTAGCTTTAATTCTATAAAAGTCGCAATTTAATATGTGAATGAACGCAGCTGGAATCAAAAACTATAGGAATTATACTATAATCTGTCTTTGATTGTGTGGATTATGTTAGTACTTGTGTTTTCTGATTGGACCGTTTAATAAATGATTAATTTTATTTGAAAATATTATTGAGACAATTGTCACAGTGCTTTTTTAAATACTGTTGAAATGGAATGTAGCAACTTTTTACATGTAAACCTAATTTCTCTGCAAAACCTCAAAAAAGCACAACATGAGGGTCTTAATTTTTGGAGAACCGTCAGGCAATTAAGAAAAACTTATTTTTGTTGCTTTATTATTGTTTCGAAGCACTAAATTAGATGGTGATTGCGTTTGTACTATTTCATTTTTTATTTAGTAAACAAAGTTTATTCAATTGAGTCCTCTTGTTCATCAAATCGCAGGCATTTACTAGCTGCCTAAAAATGTGTGCCACCGCACACAGTTTCAAAATCTTTATTTTGAATTCTCACAGATATATCTGAAAGTATTTTGTAACATTGTTGAGCAAAGTTTTTCCATAAATACTGAAATGTAAAGGTTTTATGTCACCAAGCATCTACAGAATCTACAAAATTTTCTTCAAATTTTTAAGCAGTAATACAAAATTTTTAGTCTAGTTATTTTTTTATTAGTTTTTGATTATAATTGTTGCTCTAAATGCTCGTTTGAAGAAGTACTCGTAAATATTGAAAACAACTTCTTTTAATTTGCTCCTGGTAAATAGTGTATAAACAAAAAATCATATAGAGAGATTCGATGAGATCAAAGATAGTCGCTGCATCATATCCCTAACATTTTCGCTAAATTACCCGAATGGTTGTACATAATTCTGATTAGGGTCAATTGTTTAGGTGGATCCATAAAATAATAATCTTCCAGATTCATGAAGTTAATTTTGTTTGTTTCACCATTGGTATGCAAAATATTCATTGTACAACCAGTTTATCCATTGGCATTAGTCTTTTCTAATGGATTATAAGGACATTAATGTTGCTCTTGCTGCTTTTTACGATACACTGTATTCAATTATTAACCTTTATGTACTTTGTAAACACAAGTCATCTTTCAATTATCCACCATGGTTTACATTTATAATTAACGTTAGTCTAAAGAATAAAAGTTTTTACCGCAAGAACTGGATTGACACTAAAGACATGAAATATTATAATGAATTTAAACGTTTATGAACATTAATTAAGGGCCAAATAGAAGACAACTATATGTCTTACTTAAAGAAAGTGGAAAATGCAATTTTAACATCCCCTTTTAATCTATGGAACTTTCTTCGTGCTAAGGGGCGCACAACTCGAATACCAGGCCAACTTCAGGATGAAAATGGAAATAATTTCACTGATTCTGTTAAATCGTTGAAGGTTTTTCAAATACCTTCGCTTCTGTATATACTAGTTTCATTACCTAGCTACTTAATTCGAGACTATAGATATGCGGTTGTCTCTCCACTGCAAATAATCATTGTCCAGTACTTTTCCGAACCTCTGAAGAATAACTAAAATTGTTCCTGTACATCAAAAGAAAGATCGCATGTGCTTATCCAATTATAGCCCTATATGTGTTATATCTAACTTTGCCAAGATTTACGACAAACATTTATACTCAACCATTTAGAACAGTACTCGCTCCTCTATTTCCTCTGAGCAGCATGGTTTTGTTTCTGGACGCTCAACAGTTACCAATTTGGCAACAACAACTCAGTTTGTGGGCGAAGTTCTCGACTAGGAAGGGTTGATGTATTATATGTAGATTTATCAAACGCCTTCGGTTCAATCAATCATGAAACTCTTTTTGAGAAATTATCCCCCTTTGGCTTTGTTTCTTCTATCCTGAAACTTATCCGATCTTACCTGAGTCAAAAACGGTCTTATGGATCTTATAATGGTTATGTGTCTGACTACCCTGTTCTATCTTCCAGCGTCTCCCAAAGATCCAATCTTAGGCTTCTACTATTCGTGTTGTATGTGAATGACTTGGTGGTTGAAATCGATTAGGTATCTAATTCTTGGTTACGCCAAGAATATCAAAATCTTTTCTGAGAGATAGGAAGAATGAAGCAGCTTAAACGTGCTCCATCAATTCATTATATGATTCAGTTTTCCTATCTCTTGAGCACATTCACAGAAGGTTTTTGTAATTCCTAACTTATAAGTTGGATGGAGCTTATCTATAAATGAACATCTGTCGAAACACAGTATGTTGTCTTTGAACACCAGAAGAGACAAAATTTATACGTAAGAAATTTTTAATAAGGCTTCTCAGAAATCATATTGATTGTCCATTTCTACTTCAGGGAATGTCATTTCTTGTGCTGAGGGCGAGTGCGAGGTATGACGCCACATTTGTGATTTCGTTCGCAAGAACTAACGTTATGAGAAATCAACCTGTATACCGTATTTCTAAGCTGGGTAATCAGGAACCGAATGATTTATTTTCAATTAATAGGTCCTCGTAAACGTAATATGTATTTTGTTTGATATAATCCCTTGTTTTATTATCATGTTAATGGTTTAATTCATGTAAGTGAGTAATGTTTTCACCATGTGCTCATGTTGGCCTGTTGGACAATAAAGGTTATTATTAGACTTGCAACGAATAGTATATTCGGCCGAATACCTAACACCTAATAGTTGGCCGTCTTCATCGCCGAATAGCCGAATATTAGGCAAAAGTATTCGGCTGGCCTATGAACGAGAACAAAAGGAGTAAAGTACTACCTGAAAATGTAGAGAAATTACTCCTTCTGAACCGTAATTTTCCACTTCTAAATTTTCATTATGTAATTCAAGTGCATAGACATTTATTTTATCGTTTTATGTAAATTTTTATAATACGGAAGTTGTTTATGTACTTATACTACTTTAATGATTACCAGAAAAAGATATTATAAAATTAGTATAGGCATGTATTTTTATGACCTTCTTGTACTTATCTTATTTTCCTGATATTTTTTCCACTTCTAGGTCAATTACAACACTCTAATTCGAGTAAAGATCAAATTTATTCGAATTAGAGTGTTGTAATTGATCAAGGAGTGGAAAAAATATCAGAAAAATAAGATTATTATAAAATAAATGTATTTTTATTCTATCTATTACCTGACTACAACAAAAGGTGTTTACTTAAAAGTATTCGGCCGAATAGTACCTAGATATTCGGTATTCGGCCGAATAGGATAAAAGTGGCCGAATAGGATAAAAGTGGCCGAATACCGAATAGTAGCCGAATATTCGTTGCATGTCTAGTTATTATTATTATTAAGTATTCGAAATTCTCCAATTTATCAACGTACACTTTACTTTTTACATATCTCTTGAAGTAGTTATGCTTGTCATACGTAGCAATAGCAACAATGTTCGTTGACAGAACAAAGGTAGGTATTAACTTCGTCGTATTCAATCAGTTCATCAATAAGAAGGCATTATCAGAATGAGTTTTGCATACTTTTGTAGGTTGTAATCATATTTAAAGTAGTAGGAATTGGTTAAGCCATTCTAGAAATCTTCTAAGTAACTGATTATTGACTAACTGTGAGTACAAAAACATGCTCAAAGTTTTAGTATTTCAACCAATATGTGCTATCCTTCAAATAATCAGATAAGGCCATCTTGAATAGGTCAATTGTTTCTATTTTCGTTCATATCCTGTTTTCAAATCTGATATTACAAGAAATTGCTTTTCTTTCAGTTAATACAACATTTGAACTAATGAAGGTTATAAATTCAAATACATTGCTTTTGGTATGGTTCATTTAAAGAAAAAATAAATATTAGCAACAATATGTACATTCAATATTTGAGTTAGATTGTTGAAGTTATTAGGTAATAATCATTTAGTTAGTAATATGTAGTATAAACCGAAATGCAACATGTTATTACGTTTCATTGTATGTATCATGGTTCTGTTGGTATATCACAGCTGCAAATTTAAGTGACACACCTAACATCAGTTGCATCACAGGCAATAATAGAAAATAATCATTTCCGTACCATTAACTTTTTGTGTTGACGGTTTAACATATTAACCTTTAGTCTTTATATTTTTGAATCTTTTAATCTTTCAGACGAATTTTATTTAAATCATATGAAGCGATTACACTTCATTTCTATTTTGACGATTAGGGTTAATACTCTTTAATTTTAATTCATCCATATATATGAATGTGATCCTCAATTAGGAAAATTAACAGTGAATAGTATGTTTAAAAAATCAATTGCTATGTAGACTATGATATATGTACATCATACATTCGAATTGATATAAACTGCAAGCAAGGATTGTCGTTAAAAACCTACAGTCGTAAAGTTTTTATTGGTCTCTTCTATAAACTCTGACGTTAATGATGTAGTATGGTCTCATTAGCACAGGTTTCTGATCCTTCGTATCCGCTTGTTATATATGTACTAATGCATTTTCCAGTAAAATATTTGGATTGAAATGACAAAGAATGTATTCGAACGGTAGTCGAAAAGTGATCAGTTTATGTATACATCCAAATAAAGCGCATACTGTCAATTTTACTATGCACTTCATACTTGATGTAGATTACATCGTTTTATATACATACATTACGCCAACTAGCTCAACAATAAAATCGAAACATGGTAAATTGCTTTAGACCTGAAAATATGTACCTTTACAGAATACATTATAACGTTATTGCAATAACAGCACACAATTTAAGCGGTAATCAGAAGCACTTTAAATGTTTGGTTTATTGATAGTATAAAAAATTTGGCTAGTTTGTAAGTTAGTATGTCCAGGTTTCTATAATATGAATTTTAAAGATATATTATTTTATGACTTTAAGGCAATTTGTATGTTTTAGGTCCACGAGTAAGTGTTATTGGCAATTTAAAGATCGTTGCATCTACATATTAAATGACTGATTGCTGTTCATATTTTAATTTATACTCCCTTAACTTTTTGATAGAATTTTATTTGATTATGTCATAAATACTTTGATCGGTATGGTAAATACATATTTGAAGCCTTTTTAATAATTGAAATGAAATTAATTGAACTAATAGACGATGAAACAATAAAACCTAAAAATAAAGCAAATGTAGATAATTCATAGTTAGTTTTCTCCCCTCTCGATGCAGTTCGATTCCAGATTGAA
>SMLS01054551.1:0-12833 GCA_004785975.1 Popillia japonica
TTGGGAGGTCATTGACCAAATGACCCTATACACAAGCCGCCACTGGATATGACGTAGATATAGGGTATGCCAGTGATGACAATAATAATCAGAATAACTTCTAGTATAGGTATGTATGTACATATGTTTTGTGTTAACAAACAACAGAATACAATTTTTTGTCTTTTAGTGAAACTTGAAATATGAATAAAAATATTTGGGACGAAACTGATGCAAAATCTGAGAGGTAAAATACCGATAAAATATATTTATTTACGGTGTACGTACATTTATATGTGGTTGTGTTAATAAAGTATATTAAATTTTGTCATTTTTGGTTGTTTCAATGTATTTTTATTCTGTATTTTTATTTTAATTGGACGTTCTTATTAACTGCTGAAGAGTTAATATTTAATAAGTAAGTATCTTGTAGTTACGAATTGTCAGATACTTTCAAAGAATAGATCATGAGTATATCCAGTATATCACAATAATGTCCACGTCCTAACACTAAATTTGAGTAAATTCAATATGATTAAATTCAACTACAGTGCTGCCCTCTTACGCTTAAGGTGTTAGACTACTGATTAGGGCTGGTTCGAGCCAATTATAGCGTATACTGTATAGTTATCTACTTTATCCACAAAACCGTATTTTCTAATAGATTTGTTTAGTTTTCACATTTTATGCAATTTTTTGACTTGAAATAACTATGTCCATTATAATTAACCATGTCGTTGATAAAAATCGTTACACAGTTGAATAATAACAAAAGTATTTTTTATACTTTTGTTATTATCCGCTTTTTCTACGTCAGTTTTCAATCAACTTGTACACAGCGATCCTTAATGAATACATTAATTTTTATTTTTCATTTATTTTAAGTTTCCATGAAATGTATTAGAAAACGAAAATTGCGTATTTTGAATTCCCGCCACAGAACTGTTAACGCGCCCTTAAAACGGAATCGACTGGGACCAAAATATTTTCCTTTATACACAGGCGTTTCCGTTTTACTCAGGTTATTATACATATGTATTAAAATATGAAATTCTAATGTTTCATTCAACCGTCCAATCTAAAGCATACCAACGCGTGAAATTCCAAAATTTTAACGAATTTGCTAAAGTTCTAAGACGAAATAGGCAAGTATCTAGATCATATTGCAGAAAAAGAAACACATTTATACATACATACCTATTTTATTTTATTGATATATGTAAATAAAAAGCGTTCAAATAAGCTTTGCCTCTAGTAGGCCATTCCTTTAAAAACGTATGATTATTATTAATAATTTAAATTTGCATTAGTTGTCAATTTGACAGATGCATAGTTTACAAAAATTGTGTAATTTAAAATTGATTTAACATGGTTTTTACTATACAACACAAATCGTTCGTGCTAGAATCTTATTTTCGAAACGGACGTAAGATAGACGGACAATGGCAGTATTCTCTTCAAGATTGTTTAGAAGAATTTAGAAATGAGTTTCCTAACTTCATCTTTGATTATGACAGTTTTCGGCACACAGTGACAAATTCCGTTATGGTTTTCAGAGAAACAGGGAGTGTTAAACAGAAAGAAGGCGCAGGTCGGGCGAAAAAGCGTACAGAAGAGCTAGTTAATAATGTAAGAGAAATTATAAACAATGCACCAAGAACTTCCTTACGAGCATTGTCACAGCAAGTGGATGTATCAATTGGCACATGTCATACAATTTTGAAAAAGGACTTACATTTATTTCCATATCACATGACCTATTATCAAGAAATCAAGGAAATCGATTATCCCAGATGAATAACGTATAGTCAGTGGTTCTTAAATAATTTTGGTAATGACCTTCTTGACAAAACCTTTTTTTCTGATGAGTCATGGTTTTATCTGAATGGATATGTTAACTCACAAAATATGAGCATGTGGACTAATGAGAAACCACACAATTTTTTTTTGTTGAAGCCGCACTTCATCCGCAGAAAATTTGTGTATGGTGTGCGATTAGTCGAAGGAGAATTCTTGGCCCTATTTTTTTTAACGGAACCTTCACAGGAGAAAGGTATCGACAAGAAATTATTATGCCATTTATCGAACAGCTAGACGATGAAGAAATAACACGGGGTTACTTTCAACAAGACGGAGCTAGAGCACACACAGCAGGTGAAACAATTAATATGCTGCAGCAATTTTTTCAAAATTGGTTGATAAGTTTAAACACTGAACATGAATTTCCACCAAGATCTTGTGACATTACCCTATGTGATTTCTTTTTATGGCCATTCTTAAAGAACTCAATTTATCGAGTACAGATACCTGATCTTGCAAACCTTCAAATCAGAATTGCTGAAAGAATTAATGGAATTGACAATGCGATACTACAAAACGTTTTTTCCTCCATTAGAAGAAGATGTGAGAAATGTTTCGAACAAGGTGGTGGACACTTTGAACAATTTTTATAAAATTTTGCTTGTTTGTTGGATATAAACATATTTCATTTACTTAAAAATGTTCGTTTTATTATTTTGACATTTGTCATTTCATTCAAATATCTCATCTCATAACCAACAAAATTCCTATTAAAATTTAAGTAACAAGCTAAGACATAATCATAATTTCCAAGGGCTACTTTGAGGTAAAATTTATTTGAATTCTTTGTATATGTATGAACGTTACTTTATCAACGTCCGACAAAAGATCGAACATGTGTGCACAACTATGTGTATTCCCTTTGTATTCCGTCTTCCTATTGAGTCGTTTTAACTAGTAATCCACACGTGTCATACATTTTTCAATAGACAAAGTGTTTCCTTCATAGGTGGCCGTCAGAAATGGTATGTTTTCTAATCGTAAATCAAGCCAAGGATCGTTGCCGGTCATTTGAAGTATGTAAACTCTGTTATTTATGGTGAAAACCGATTCCGTTTTATGGAGGTTCACAATACTTTTTGGTCTAAATTTATTAGTACGGTTTCGCGTTAAACAGGTTCCGTTTTAAAAAGGTACAGTTGCTATGTTTTTTTACGAGGACGATTCCGGACTATGAAAATTTTCCGCCTTAAACAGTTTTCCGTTTTATCAAGGGTCCGTCTTAGGCAGGTTTCACTGTACTTATATTATGTAAGATAGCAGAAAAACAAATAAATGTAGCTTACACCGTAAACATATTTTGTTTCTTTTTGTGAAAGTAATATATGAAGTATTAATACTAACAATTACCAAACATTCTAAATAAATTTATGTACAAATATATTTATTGTAGTTATTACATTAATTTAAAGTATTGTATACTTAGCTGCCTGTATTAATATTGCTGTTATCTGTAGATAAATGTAAAAATGTGATATATTTTTCTCCGATAACTAGAATATTCTGTAATACAAACGCTACATTTGTACAATGCTTTAAATTATTCCATATATTCAGGATACACCGATAGAGGTATGCTCGTTTCAAAACCAAATATCGTCGAAGCCGCGCATGACGTCAGTGCGAGACAAATTACATATGAAATTTATTTCAATAGAGGTTAAAATCGCTGGTTTCGTAGGCGGGATTTGTATTTTACAATTAATGCTTCGCAATGACATATGCATAAGATGCGCGTCGGCATACCTCTATCTGTGTATCCTGCATATATTATATTATATGTAAGGTATATTCATATACCTACGCATTATTAAAATTACCGCTGTGGTCGTACTTTGAAAAAGATCTTTTAGATGGCGCTTTTTACGGTCCCTCTTTTTATTAAGGAGTGGGCCTTCTACAGTACTTATATTATTTTCTATGATAGTAGAGCAGAGAATTGTTTTCTTCACTCAAGGTCCGTATTTCTTCACTTTCTAATGTGACTTGTACTTCTGTGTCTTTACAATTTTTAGCTTACATTAGGTTACATGTCAAAACTTGTTAACATCAAAAACTAAAATGTTTAACCAAATAGTATGAGAAATGGCATCACTATAGTTTACATATCTGATGAATGCACCCTTATCTAGCTATTTAATGTAATACTAATCAAATGGAATCAAAAACCACAGAACAAATAATCTTACTTTACAAAGAACAGGTAATTTCATACTAATATTAAATTGACTCATTACAAATCAGTTTTTTAGTTACTACAAGTTGGAAAAGCTTTAGAATATACAAAAGATCGTGAGGAATATGACAAACTAATAGCATTGAAAAATGATATTGAACAGCTTTTGGATCTGACTTGTGATACCTCTTCAGATGCTCCAGTAAATGATATAAAAAATAATTCACTAGAAGAGGAATATGAAGAATTTGTAAATCAAATGCAGAAGGAAGGTGCAATTAATCATTCAATAAAAAAACATAGGAATGAAATAGATGATCAAGTTAAAGCATTAGAAGGAACTAGATGTAAGGCACCACATAAACATAGTTGGGGAGACATTATGTATCATAATGCACTAATATGTTCAATATTGTGCCCATTTAATAATAATGACTATGAGGTAAGTGTAATAATAAATATAAATGTGCGGAACTAAACAGCACTTACTAATTCTACACGTGGTTCATCAATCATAAACAGATATATTTTAAATTATTATAACTTTGTATCAAATTAAGTTAATAACAAAAAAATAAACAAAATCTAATTACTTAAGGAAAGGAATTTTACGGTATCTATGGGATATAGTGCTGAATTATGAAGATTTTGCACTAATGGATTTGAGAGTGGGGCCTTCTTAAATGAAAATGTACCGCAATCTGATACAAAAATTGAAAGAATAGGGTCTTTAGCTGACCTATCAAGACCAACAATTTGTGATGAATTGAATTGGTGATGTCTAAGAAGCAGGCGTTCTTCATGAAATAGCCATGACATAGTCAGAGGTAATCCACTAGCAATCAGCAGTGCAAATGTGATATTGAAGCAGTTTCAACTGCATTTGCCACGGTTTGGCAAATTGTACGCAAAAATCTAAAAATGTATGAATGTAAACTGAAAATTCTGTTTGAATTAAAGAGAGCAGATTTGACTACTGGGTACGCTTTCTCTTTGCGAGTAATGGCTCGAATAGAAATTGAAGCTGAATGGTTATCTCGTATTTTATAGGAGGATGAGGCACATTTTACTCTGAATAGTGGAGTTAATACTCTCAACTGTAGAACCTGGTCTGCGGACTATCCGCAAGAATTTGTTGAAGAAGGTTTTACAGCTGATTTTATCATTGCTTCATATTTTTATGGGGAAATGCAGAATGGAGCAGCCATATCTGTAACAGTAAATGGTCGACGATACCTGCAAATGTTAAGAGATTATGTTATTTTACATTTTTTATCCAGGATGAAGCACTCCCACACATTTTCCGATCAATCAAAGAATTGTTAACAAAGGTTTTTCAAAACCGTGAGTTAAGCAGACATGTCGCAAATTCATGGGCACCAAGATCACCTGATCTTAACCCAGCAGATTACTGGTTGTGGGGTTACTTAAAAACTTTAGTGTTAAAAGACCACCAACAAAGCTACAAGATTTAAGGGCAGTCTTACGAAGAAAATCAGTGCAATTCAACAATTAATGTTACGGAATGTTGTGTAGAATTTGGAGGAAAAGTTGGTAATTACCAACAAAATGGAGTTCATGTCGAGCAATTGCCGTAACTGATTTTGCGCATACTAAATCCCCTTAAGTAATTAGATTTCGTTTGTTTTTAGTCATTATCTTAATTTGTTAATAAGTTATAACAATTTAAAGTATATTCGTTACTTTATGATAACCCCCCATATACAGGGCGTATTTGAAATAAAAGTACAAAATATTAAGAATGGTAAGATACAATTATATAGAATATAAATCCAAAAAATTTTTGTTCAATTACAACGCTAACGCAAAAATTAAAATCTCTTATAAATTCTAATATGCGCCGCCTATGAATCGAGAATATGTTTACCTCGATAAAAGTAACGCAAGACATCGCAAAAACAGCTGCCGATGTTATGAAAACTACGAAATAACGCTGATGTGTAAGTTTTTTAAATAGCTTTGAATGAGTTCAATAATATCAATGTGATTACGTATGAAAATACTATCGGATCTAATTAATAGAGGAACTTTTATTTTAAATGTATCCAATCTATGGAATTACTTTAAACAACGATTGAAAATCATTTAACTGTAGTAAAAGTAAAACTATTGTTATGAAATAAAGATGGTTTCTTAGTTGCAATTTTTGTAATCGTAGTTGTATTTTCCTTTTTATTAAGGAATTGTTGGTTCCATGTTTGGCCATGCTATGCCGTTATACACCAAGCTTTAGAAAAACTGACACTTAAAACCTTTGTTCATATTGTTAGTTATCGTTTTCCCATTGCGAAGATAACCTGCCAAGAAAATAATTTATTTTGAATAGAAAAAGAGCATTACGCAATGCGAGTTTTAAACGATGCAATTACTTCGTATATCTTCGTTGCATTGTTTTCGCTTTCGTCGCTCGATTTCAAATCTTATTTGATATTATGCGGAACTATATATTGCCTGTGCGAAAAAGTAACTATTCTATACCTAGCTTTCATTTTGATAAAATATATGGATTTCAGGTTAAGGTGATGTTCACTAATCCAACACATCAAGAAATGTTACCTTGCCCTTATTTCCTAGAGTCGGATTGCAAATTCTCAGAAGATAAATGTCGGTTTTCACATGGTGAAGTAGTATTGTTCTCGCAGTTAAAACAATATGAAGAACCAAACTTTGAGGATGTACACATTGGTTCAAAAGTACTAGCAAAGGGAGATAACAAGCTTTGGCATCGAGCTTTTGTTAAACGTTTATTTAATGGGAAGTGTGTAGTAAGCTTTGAATGCGAGAGTAAAGAGATAGAACTAGAATTCCGTGATATTTTACCATTGGACAATGAAGATGTTGAAAGTGATCTTGATATTCAAGATGAAACTGAAACCAATTATGATGACCTAATTAACATGAGTTTGATTATAACTCCTTCAACTGAAGTACTCGGAGGATGGGAAAAATTTACAAAGGTAAGTACAGTTACCCTACTATATGTTATGTAAACTTATTGTGGTATATCATACCAAATATTATACTAGTATATATATGGTCAAAGACGTGTAGTTCCGGTGGCGTAATCTAGAGTGGCGCTGGTGTGCCGTAACCGCGAGGACAGATAAACAGCGGTAGGGCAAGGGAGGTACGCATTTAAGCAATCGACCAGAAAAAGGCATATAATCAATCAGTATTACTACGACGCCATCTATTTTACTCCAATGGAACTATTCTTTATTATACAATTATAAATATTTGTATCGTGCAGATACGTCAACTTGCTCGTTTTTCGTTATACGATATATTATTGTTTTCATTGAAAAAACGGCGTTGCAAAGGAAAAACCTTACTTTTTGTGTAACAACGAAAAAATTTATGTAATATTTGATTTACCTACCTCATTTACTTAAAAGTGTAAGAAACAATTTGCTATAAAGAACGATATTGTAATAGATGGTGAGCCGGTCTCGCTTGGAATGTAACAGTTTATACACTAGATAACCATAATGACTCTTTGAAAAAAATTCGTGTTAAATTAGCCACTCGGGTATTCAGTAAGTCATTTTCAGATTCTATTAAGTTAGCAATATCCACAGGACGAGTGACCTGTGCTACCCCTAAAGCAACAGCTCTCTTTTTATTAAAAATAAATAACATTTTCGATACTTTGAATAGTAAAACGATAAATGGCAGCAATGACTGTAAATACGCGTTGTCCGATAGACATTCCTTAGTAGCGGAAACATGCCATAGCGAAAAACAATTATTATCGGAGGCTAATGTATTACCGGAAATTGTTGAGGTAGTAGAGTTAACCGACATTGAGGAAAAATCCTTCGAAATAAATCAGAATAATAACAATACCAAATGTTCTCTTTTTGAAACGACCTCTACAATTGCGACTTGTGCGGTAACGTACATATTTATGTATGTTTGTGGTTATGTTTTAAGTAGAATCATAAAAAACATATCTTGTACGAATTGTCAAGAAGCCCATGAAAATAGTAATAGATATTTTAAAAAGAAATATGAGGTGCTTATGTTTTTCAAAGGTTATGGAATTTGTGTTAGTGAATTGAAATATTTAACAAAAACCGCAAGAGAATGTTGTAAATTTCATTAACACAATCTTAGTATCTTTCGATAACAATCTCTTTTCTAGTTAGAATAAGATTATATTAGAAATAGTTTGAAAGAAACACCCAGTTTTACATATTAAAAACTGTAAAACTCATTTCGAATATGGCATTAATTGCTTATTAAAATTAAAAATATTCTACCAGTGCAAATGGCTCAGCTAATATTTTACAAAACAAATAATAAATTTATTTTTTGTGTATTGGACTGATACGTCTTCTGAAACAAAAACACAATAGTTTCGTAGTGATTACATTTCCTAGATTACCTATGTGTAAACAGTGAAAAAATTGTTTGAAATTTGTTTTATACATTTACCGCTTTTCTTGTGAAATAACAATTCAGGGATTAATGCATCACTTCTGTCGTCAATACGCGTGCAGTTAGTAATTTTCATCCGTCTCTGTCTCTCATTGAGCTATCTCAATCCTTTGCGACATCGTATAACAGACTATGTATTCCATTGACATTCAATATTTGTTTGGTCGTACACTTTCCAAATATAATACTAGCGGCGCCATCTATTTTACGCCACTGGAACTATTCTTTACACGTATATATATTTACATTGTTTTTGATCATACTAAGAAAAGCTAGATAGGGAGTAACTTACATTTAATACCCTGTACAATATAAATATAATTAAAAATAAACAACAGTAAACCTGTTTATACGGTAGAAAATACACTAAATTATGTTACGCGACTTTCCTGGATTCCTCGGGCGCTGACAGTGCATGCACAATACATATGCGATGGCTTAGTGGGAAACGTAAAATGCTTTACTATTATTAGCAATATCGTTATTTAGATGTTTAATATTTCAACCGCCTAAATGAAAATATCTCCTTAATTAGGTAAATTTTATATTTGCATTCAAATTCATAGAACTACATTATGTATATATTTTTTTGGACTGCGTAACATATCTGAATACCTAAGATTGGGTAAATCTACTCTAATGTGCAATCATATCAATTCCATCTTATAAACATTGTTAAGATGGATATAAGAACTAGTTTTAAAGGTGTTTATAGGTAAGATAATATATGCCGGTATGTAATAGAATATATTGCGTTGAAGTTATCCTTACGATAGTATTCAAACCAAAAATACGGTTTTTGCAATTACTATATGGATTCATATGAGAGAAAATATTTGTATCAACAATTTCTTGGAATATATGTATAATTACTTCACCCGATCTACTACACGAACTTACTACAGTCAGCGAAATATCTGAACTTGCAAATTGTCCTTAAACACCATAACTTAAAACTCTATCAGAGAGCATTCTAAGAAAAGCGGAGGAAGAACATCTGATGTCAGAGGAAAATACTTCAAGAAAATCGTCAAAAAATAAAATGAAAATGTGTTTTATTTACATAAGAAAGAGATATCTATACAAACAGGGCACAAAGTTCAAATTAAATATATTTCTATAAAATGTTATGAATGGTCTAATAACGTCTTCATGAGACACTCTAATCTGGCTTACCATTCTTAGTCTTCCTATTGGAGCGCGCAACCTCAGATATGGTTCACCTAGAGTTAAAGCACGTACGGCCCAATCGTTCTAGGATGGCGAGAGCCGGCGCATCCCGATTGTGTATTTGGGCAAGGTCGGCGAACGAGAAAGCGTTAGTTGTTAGCAGCATAGGCGTAACATAAAATTTGCTATACGGGCGAAGAAAACTCAAAATAGTTGTTATATTTTCAGCGTATTAGTTTACGATTACGTCTTTTAGTCGACGTGGAAAATAAGGGCTTGTGAATATCCTCTGGTTGACCGTTTCCTTTCTTGATTATTCGCTCAATAGTCCTCACTGATATTCCAGTTGCCTTGTTCACTAAACTTTTAACTTCTACGCAAGTCTTCTCTACCTCAACTTCGCAAAAATACTTAAACACGTTAAAAACAATTTCACGAGCTTGGCTACTTAAAACTTTGTTTTTAGCTAAGTTACATTCAAACTACGTCTGAAGATTGCAGCACCTAGCAAATATATACACAGTATTATCCATACGCATAACTACCTTAATTAAGAACCTATTAAAATTTAGAAGAATTTATAATTATGTTTATTAGATACCTGTCATTAATATACTATTTGCATATTAGAAGTTATAACATTTATTTGTTTCTTTAGACGATTAACTATTATTATATATTTATCTTTGATATACATATTTGTAACGAAAGTATTTTCACGATATAGAAATGCAATTAACATTTCTAGAAATTATCTATTTCTCATAATGCACACCACTGCCGCTATTTGAATTGGAGGTCACCTTTAAACCACTGCGCATCCCCTGCTCTCGCCACGCTACGGCAATTTACCTGTACTTGGGTATCGATACAAAAAAGTCAGTTACGGAGTATCAATATCTTTCCATATTTAACCGATTTGTTAAGTCAGAATTGATACACTGTACGAAATTAACACATTATTAAGTATTGATATTGATACGTCGATTAATTTTTACCAGATACCACAACTGTCTTGAATCTTTATGTATCGCTGACACGTATACAATGGTATACAAAGTCACATTACGTTGAAAAATGTTGGTCAAACTCCCTAGGTATTTATATAATATATAACATATCTACATGCCGTGCCGCAAGAAGACTTGATGCCAACATGAAATGACAGCATTGGATTAAAAAAAGTCACATCGATTAATGTAATATACATAGTACATACATATGTATGTAAATCATTCGAAACCGAACAAAATAAGAAACATCAGAAAAACTTAGTTTTGAATCAAAAATTTAATTGGTGACAAAATAACATAATAAATTTTATATGTTTACTCAGTTTTACCGCAGGTTAATACATTATAAAAAACCGTATATTAGATGAAATATTACACGTAAAAGCGCCCACAACTGTGGATCTAACGCTTTTCAATTTACTTTACCTTGATATTTTGCAAATTAAATTTACCTTATGTAGAATTAATAAATTATATTATAGTACTACTATTGTTTTATATACGTTTTCAATAAATACCAATATTTTTTTTCCAGTTTTGATGATGAAAAATGTCCGCAAATAACGAACGACAAATTCGTGATGTTCGCGATGTGTGGGGATGTCTGGAAGAGAAAGAATCACCAAATAAGTTAACAGCAGACAACAATGCAGAGACAAAAATTAAACATAAATATAAAACGCTAGAAAGGCATCTTAGTATGAAGAAAACAATAAGGAAGAAGATGATGCGGGACTTACGGGAGATTGGTGATGCTGCCAATGATACCCAGCCCGAAAATAATGTAGGATTCCTAGAACAAATTCGACAAGATCAACCGCCTTCCGCCAACGTAGATAAACCCAGTCTTTGGAAAAGACTTACAAAAGGATGGGGTCATTCGTAATTATTGTTTTAAAGTAAATACTTTTACATATTATTAGTGATCGGATATAGAATTTACGAACACTAGCGTCGCATGGATCTACAAAAAATAATTGTTTAATCGATTATTTAGAATATTTCATGATCGAGATGTGTAGTATGTACACCTGGATGCAAAGGTATCCGGACACGTATCGACAGAGAAACACCTGCCGCACAATATTTCGTTCCGTACGGTATACTGTCACTCAGCCTACTCGGAACAAAATATTGTGTGGCAAGTGGTTCTTTGTCGATACATGTCCGGATAACTTTGCATCCAGCTGTACTTATGTACCTACATATATGTGTATACAAATTTGCGCCGTATTTAAAATTGGTACACAATGAATACAATGTTGGGTGTTCAGAAAACTTCACCAAATTCACCTCTATTCTTTTACCGGTATTAAATTATAGTAAACCGAATGCTGTAAAAAGTAATGTTTTCCATTGGCTTTAGAAGCAAATAATGGGCCAATCGATGCAACGCTAATGTTAACAAATTTGAAGCTCTGATATATTATGTTTTATATAGTAAATGCATGAAGTGACATTATAGTTGTTTTGTGTTCTCAGCTGTCTAAGCTAACACGACTACACATGACACAAAACAAGAAGTTATATAACTTTAATAACTTCATTTCAATCATTTATTTTTTTCATTTTCATTTATTAAAAATGTATTTAGAAACGATCTCAACGGTTTCCTTTTCATTCGAACAAATAGTATTTGCTATAAGATAAATACACGTCCTATAAATATTGTAATACTATTTCGATTAATTAATAGTTATTTTATAATATATTAAGCTTATATTACAATGTGTTATATATTATTATTTAACCAAATAATTCTCAAAGTGATAAACGAAGAATTTTGAAGGTTTTATAATATAAAAAACCTTAATAAATATATCTATTAGTAGATATATTTAAGAATATCCACATTCATAATGGCATTTTTAAATCTTTTCAAATTCTCTTAATGCAAATATTATGTAGCTGCCGTACAGGCTAATAACATACAAAGCAAGCTAAATAAATTAAACTTCTATATTTCAATATATTATGCACAATTACTTAATACACTAATATAGTTACTAGACATCGGATTTTTTTGAAACTTCACTGTATTATCAACGGCCTAGTTTGCACTTAAGAGGATCATTGTTGGTTAAACAAGTCATTTGGGCTTTTACTTATTACTTTTGTAACAATAACTCACTTTCACCCATAAAAACACCAAGCACTTTGACAAACTCTGGGTT
>SMLS01054552.1:0-42915 GCA_004785975.1 Popillia japonica
AAAAAACCGTTGCAAATTAACTGGCCCGAGCAGCCACCATATTGACATATTTATCGAAAAAGGCAGGTGATCTTCAAATACGTAACAGTAAACTTTGCCCACGAAGAATTTCTACACCTCTCTTAATACCGGATTCAATTAGTCGCACCTTCTTTCCAGACTTTTCCTTTGTCGTTTTAATTTTATTTGAGCGAGGTACTTCTTTAATTTTTTATACTAAAGTACTCCCAGTAGCAGTATCTTCGCTCCGCTATTACTTTCATCGACTAGAATTTCACCCTCCTCAGAAGGCAGATCTTTTCATTCGCTAACCCATTCTAAATATTTATCACCATTCTGCGCATTTTTATAACGAAACAATTAACTCGTAGTCTGCTTTATGATCTGTCCTCGTTTTCGTCGACCACCTAAATCGTGAGATGTAGCCATTTCGAACTATATACTCAGATGTGACCTTTTCTTTTAACAAAATTTTCCTCTTTCCTAATTAAAAGTGATGGGATGATCTTGCTCACGCCGGGCAAGAAAAATAATTAACTACTGCATTAATTGTGCAATGAAGAGTGAAAATTAGTATTGCGGTAATATAAAATCGTCGTTTCGGTCGTCTAGAAGATAAATCGCCGGCAAATTCCGAAGAGTAATTATAACTTTTCCAATTTTCCCTCCTCTTATATGTTTTGCTTGTGAAATTTATTTTCGAATAAACTTTCTTCGACGTTCTATTTTTTTTTTTTTCAACCAAACCAAGGAATAAAATTTATATCTGAAACGTTGTCGAGAAGTTTTTCATTTTAATCTTTAGGCATCGTACAACGTGGAGAATTGCAGCTGACAGGTAAGTGGCACTGACAATGATTCATGTTTGGGGAATTTGTTTTCGGAAATAAGTTTTGTTCGTAATAAGGTTCTACAACCTATAGATCTATAGACTCACAATTTTCACCATCTCTTCTGTAATTTGGTCATGGTATACTGTCTTCCTTTTCTTAAGGAAGCTGGTCTACTGCCGCATCAGGGTAGTTTTGGTTTCTTTGTAAACTCATTAACACCTTGTTTTTCTATCCCACAGGTGGAAAAACTATACATATATAAAAATAACATGACATTTACCATTTGACAATATATGTCAACATCATGTCGCATATGCGTCTCTAGTTTCTGCTTCTGATATCGTGGTTGCCGGTGTTTTGCTTAGGCTACTTTTAATCATAGGTAACCATACCTGATTAATATCCAGGCTTGGTGTACTTATGGCATTTGGTGTTATGGCCATATACGCTGCTTCTTTTAGTTTTCGTTTTGTATAATGGTTTTCTCTTTCCAGGATTGTCGCTTTGTCCCATTCAATCCTGTGATCTTCTTCCCAGGCATGTTTCACCAAGCGTGATTTCTCCATTTCTCTAGTCGAATCAATTTCTTGTGTTATCTGATTCTCACTTGCATTGGTCTGCTTGTTTCTCCGATGTATGCTCTCCCACATTCACATGGTACCTGGTATATACAATCCTTCATTCTTTGATTTTCGTTGTTCGGCTTGGTTTTGGTTAGTGTTGATCTGCTCGTGTTAGTCGTTTTTATGGATGATCTAACCTTGTTGCCTATTCTCCTGACTTTTTCGGATAAGCCTTTTACGTAGGGGATAACTGTTGTGCACAACTTGTCGTTTTGTTGTGGATGTTGCCTCTGCTGTGCTACCCGAGTCTTTTTTGCTACTGCCAACGTCTTGTCTTTATAACCATTTTGCTTTATCGTGTGTTTTATGTTGCGGAACTCTTTTCTCCTATCTTCTTCCTCTGAACAGATAATCTTGACTCTATCATACAGGCACCTGGCTAACCCAACGTTGTTCGGGTGGTTGTAGTCAAAGTGTAAGTATTGTCCTGTGTGTGTAGGTTTTCTGTACACTGTGGTCTTAAGTGTGCCGTCAAACTTCTTATGTACCAGGACATCCAGAAACGATATCTTACCCTCCGATCCTTTTTCTATGGTGAATTTTATGGTGGTTTCCATATTGTTTATATGTTGTAGGAATTCATTCAGCGCTTCTTCGCCATGGGCCCATATTACAAATGTGTCATCTACATATCGTAGCCACATTTTGGGCTTTTCTTTATATGTATTTATAGTTCTGCTTTCAAATTCCTCCATATAGATATTGGTTAGTATCGGAGATAGCGAGGATCCCATTGCCATGCCACACTCTTGTTGATAAAACCTGTCTTCTACCTGGAAGTATGTCGTGTTCACACAGATGGACAGTAGTTCCATGATGGCATTCACACTCAGTGAAGTTCTTTCCTGTAACGTGGCAAAACTGACCAACATGTCCTGTTCTTCAAGTTTCAGATTTCGAATTTTTTCTAGAAAATCTTGGTTGGAGGGGGATGGGTGGTTGGAGTGTTGGATATTGCAGACTGTGTTTTCCCCGCTATTGGTTTGATTATATCTAGTAGGAATTTGGCTAGAGGGTGACATGGGGAGTTTCTAGAACTGACAATTGGTCTTGGAGGTTCTCTGGAATATCCGGCTTGTGGATTTTTGCTAAGCCGTATAGAGGCGGTGGTTTACTGTAATGCGGCGTGAGTTTAAATCTTACATTTTGGCTTCCACCGATGATGTAGGCTCCTTCTTTAATTCCTTGTATGTTCCCGCTTGTAAGACATCCTGTATTTTGTTATTTTATGTTTCCACATCCAATATCACTGTTGCGTTCCCTTTGTCTGCAGGTAGAATCTTTATAGACATATCTTCTTTAAGTTTGTGAAGACTAAGTCGTTCCGCCCGTGTAATGTTATACTTCATCGTTCGTGATTGAGCACCTTCTATTGCCGTTCTGGTTCTCCACTCGGCCAGAAAGGCCTATTGTGCCCCCATATCGTTTAGGCCTTCCATCGCGGTTGCACCTGTGAGAAAAAGTGTGCGAGCTGGTCTAGAGTTAGTTTCTCTAGTTTGGGTTCGTCGAATCTCGCGACCCCAAAGTAGCTCCGCCTTCCCATGTCCCATGCAGGGCAGTCGGAAAGAAGATGCACGGGAGTTTCCTCCACGTCCCCGCAGCTTCTGCACTGGGGAAAGTTTGCTAAGCCCATGCGAAACAGGTGTTTGTTCAGTGTGCAGGGCCCAGTCAGGATACCTCCTTAGCCTGGGCCTGCTCATAGAGACGGCTTTACGGAGCCTGTCCTGGTACGGGTGAACACCCAGGATTTTGCAGTGTCTCATTCCAGGAAGTCCCCTCCACTGGGACCGGTGTCTGGCAGCGAGTTGAGTTCTGACGAATACCTTGACGCAACCATAGGAACCGCACGTCGGCTCCGGTATAGTCGTTCACTGGCTGCTCTGGCTAACTCGTCAGCAATTTCATTCCCCCTGATCTCGGAGAGGCCTGGCACCCATCTCAGCGTAACGCTGTGAAGTTCAGCCAGTTGTTTCAGCTTCCTGTGGCAGTTTAAAACTATTTCGGAATCAAACTTGACAGCTTGTAGGGCCTTGAGGGCACCCTGGCTGTCCGCCACTTCATTCCCATGCGAGGAGGTTAAGATTCGTTCCGCGCACGTCTGAATGGCTATAATTTCGGCCTGGAAGACGGAAGGAGAGGACCCCAGGCTGATGGATTCACCATGCGGCTCCCCGTCCTTCCATATTCCAATGCCCGTGCCATTTGGCGTTTTGGATGCGTCTATAAACCAACGTTGAAGCTCTTGCTTGCATTTGCGGATATCAGTTATAGCAGTCTCTCTGGTGGGGATAACTACTTTCTAATTTTTAGTGAAACTAAAGATGGGCGGGATCCTGTCCGGCCTAACGGACAATGGTGCCGTATTTTCGATGTATGGTCACCGGTTCTACCAGTGAAGCCTTTGCATCCACTACATTTTAACCTGTAAGCCCCTGTACAATCTATCCCTCTGACCACAACGCCAGGTGCAACGGAGGGAGACCAAGTATGACCTCCATGGGCGCCGTCGGCATCGAAGACATGGCCCCTGTGATGCCCAGGCAAGCAATCCTCTGAACTTTGTTCAAGGTACTTACAGCATACCCTGGGCTGGCTTTGTGCCACCAGACCAGTGAAGCGTAAGTTATGGAGGGTGTTATGACCTTCGTGTACAGCCAATACACCATTTCAGGTTTCAGCTCCCACGTTTTACCAAACATAGCTCTGCAGGCCCAGAAGTATCTCATCGCTTTGTTTGTTATATCTATTAGGTGCGACTTGTACGTCTATTTGGCGTCCAGGATTACACCCAGATATTTCACCTCGCCGGATATTGGTATCTTGGAGCCGAAGATGGTCGGACACCGGAGTTCGGACAAATTCCTTCTTCAAGTAAACGGAACCATTATTGTTTTCTTGGGGTTGACGCTGAACTCTTCCCTTTGACGCCACCTCTCTACAAGTCTGAGCGCGACTTGCATCCTTTCGGATACCACGCCCCCAAACCTACTGCAGACCATGATGGTGATATCGTCGGCCCTGTGCGTGGAAACCCGCCGCTCGAAGATCGTGCAGCAGATCATCCACCACCAGGCACCATAGCAAAGGAGACAGCACTCCGCCTTGTGAGCAGCCCGCTGCCACCTATGCTTTTACAGTCCAGAGGTTCTGTGAGACTTGAACCGTCCTATTTCTTAGCATGGAGCTGATCCACAGTCTGATTTGTGGGTTAACTCCACGCCTTCGCTCGGTAGCTCCTTAGTACTGCTAAACGAATTTCTTCATAGTCGCGTTCATTGATCATGTTTTTAATCGCCTGTCTAATTTCTTCGTATTTTAGCGAGTTGGTGGTATATGCCAACCAATACGAAAACATTAAAGAACTGAAATCTGCGATAATGAGATTCCTGCTGCAACATTGACGATGTTAATAGACAGCATGAAGAACCGGATTTTTGAAGTTGTTTTGTATAAAGGATCCAACACTCATTACTAAGTTTATCAAAAATTTTAAAATTAAAATGTTTTATTTTTTTTAAGTATTACTTAAATAACTTATTATTATAAATACTTTCATCATATTTTTTCAATGTTGTTTTCACTTGTGTTAACCTTTCTTTCCAATAAAGCTTTACCTTTAATACATAATTTGCCGGATATTTTAAGAAAAACATTATATTCTGTTCAATAGTTCAAGTGGAACTATAGAAATTTCGCTGAGTGTATGTGGATACATACCTATATTTAATACAGTTTATTTTTATATTTCAGGTTTGCAGTATGAACCTAAAGATCCAAGTCACAACCGTTTGTTTTCTGTGCAACCGGCATACACTGGATGCGCATGGCAACGTCCTGTTAGTCCTAGAACTACTACGATGAGTACCGTGGGGGCGGGTGTGACGAGCCCGGGTCAAACGGGGGCCCGTACGCCGACTGCCCCCAAGCGTCCTGCACGTAGGGGTGGCAAACCGCCTCCGGATAGACCACAAAGAGCCCTATTCTGTCTACACCTGAAGAACCCCGTTAGAAAATTATGTATTGATGTCGTGGAGTGGAAGTATCCTTTTTTTACCACCCAACGTCTTAGTTGTTTCGTTACGTATGTTGTACATACGTATTAAAAACAGACAAAAGCTGTATCTCATTTTTGTACGAAAAAGAAAGGAAGCTGCTCGGTATGTATTTCATTTTCTTGTAAGAATAGATAATAGAGTCGCGCTCATAGTTTAAATTCCAATTCAAAAATGAAGCTTTCAATTTTTTTTTTGCGTCAGATTCTCTTTAGGTATATTTAATTTCAGATACACTAGATTTATCGATTCCCTACGCTTTACACAAATATGTTACAATCCTTCCATTGTTTCTCTCCCAGAATTATGTGGAATTATGATACCGGTGACGGATGCCGTGTAAACTTTTGGTGAAATGAACAAGCGAACAGTTGCAATATTGATTGGAATAAAATCTCATTTAGTTATCCGCCGCGTTGGTAATTGATTTCGGGAAAGAACAAAAGATAGGTTAGTTAGGATGTAATTAATTTAACATTCGCACTATACGCCAGCGCCATTCAATTTTTCATTCATTATTTGCTTTGAGATTCCCTAAAGGTAATACAATGGCCGACGGTTCGCACGTAATTGACAGCCGTAATGAAGAATAATAAACGGTGTTTTTTTTTTTTATTAATTATATTGATAATTGTTTCCCATATAACACAAGGCGTTCTTAGCATATTTGTAGCAGAATGAAATCGGGTAAAATTCCAAAACATTCCACTGTACGCAGACGGCTGGATCAGATCCGAAACAACATAAATATTTCACAAACAAAATACTTGTATTCGTTGGTATTTCGTTTTTTATGGAATAACTACGTTGATACAGTTGAAACTCGGCAATTTTTGAAATTCGTGGGTAACAATCCCAGTTTTTGATATCTCTTGCGAAAGGTTACCAACCTCCGCTCAGAGGGGGCGAATGAAATTGTTTAAAATAATCAGAATTCATATTAAGACAGAAGTATATACAGGGTTTTCCACGTACCTAACCCGTTCGTTAGATGTGTTGATATTGATATTTCAAATCGAATGTCATATTTTTTTATTGCTTTTTTAGATTCCTTGTGAGATGTGACTTATAACATTTTGTATTAAGGTTCCTTATGTCAAAAATTATCCGTTTTGGAATTATTTTGATTTTTGTGAAAAGTTTTTACTTTTTCAATGGGAGCTTTTAAAATCACATATCTAAGCGGTGAATGAACCGAATTGCTTCATATTTCTGGTGGAGGTGGCGAAAGGTAGAAGAGACTGTTTAACGTCTAAACAGTTCATAAATCCCTTACAGGATGTTCCGAATTTAATAATAATTTAAGCAATTTTCAAATAAAATAATCGATTTTCTTAAATGCAACATCATGCATGTGTACACCATACTAACAATAAGTAGATAAATATTATGCATCGAGTAGCTGTATTGAATAATTGAACATTATTAGTAGTGAGCCTTGGAAAATAAATTCTAAATGGTTTTGGCGTTCCCAATTATATACTCATAAATGTTCAAAACTATCTCCGTTCCGATCTAAACAGGGCATAATTCTTTTTCGTAACTCTGTTGTACTGGCTTTTCTTATATTGTCAGCGATCAAATTTCGAAAACTGTCCCGTACTGTGTTTATAAGGTCTTCTCTATTTTGCGCAGGAGACGCCAAAATTTCATTTTTTAGTTGACCTCATAAATAAAAATCAAGGGGAGTCAAATCGGGGGCTCTTAGTGGCCAGCACCAAGGTCCATTTCGGCCGATCCACCTATCCTCAAAGATATGGGTTACATCTCGATATACTTCTTACGAAGAATTGCGAAGAACATTGCCATATAAGATTCCGTGGTAGGCTATTCAAAAATGGCACTAGTACTTCCCTTAGCAGTTGTAGATACGTGACGCTTGTTAAATTTTCGTAATACAGGGTGTTCTGGAAAATGTGGGAAATCTCTTGGATTCCGATAGAACATTAAAAAATAAGATTACAATTTCCCATATTTTTTTTCCTAGTTGCCCTCCCCACGGAGATATGGCCTCCTAAAAGACGTCACTAGAAAACAATCTTGAATAACTTTTAAACTACTTAATATAATTTAGTGAAAATTTAATATGTTAAACAGTAGTAAGGACTTCTTAAAATAGTAACACTAAATTATTTTTAATCTTGAATTCACTATGTATTTTGTGCATGATGGAGCCCTACCTCATTTTAGCGTTGCTGGACGCCTAAATAACGTCTATCCAAACCTTTGGATAGGCAGAGGAGGTCCTATTGCCTGGCCTCCACGGTCTCCCGACCTAACGCCAATAATAATTTAGCGTTTAATTTTTGTGTACATTATTTTTTAGGTTGTTTTTTAATAATTTCAAGAAAAACATAGCTTACATTTTCTAAAAATAATTTTTGTTAAGGTGCCTTTCTGGGACAAAACTGCATTTTTAAGAATCTTTGTAACTTTGTGGGATTAAATAACCTAAACTAAAACTTTTCTGTTCCTTGAATGACTTTCGTATCAAACTTTGTTGCAGATAAAAAATAGAAATCATGGTTCTTTTTAATAAAAATAAAACATTAAAGGTTTTCGAAAACGGTTCATTTAATCGACACTGAATAAGAGTACCTTCTCTTTAGCTTAATGTTCAAGGTATCCACATTTATTTTTTTTACTTCTTACCATACAGGGTGTTACAAATGTAAGCATTAAAATGTACAACCTAGTACGCCCCTGGTAAACTAAACAAGCTAATTACGTTTTAAGGGCAGTATTTTAAGAGGTCCTTACTATTCTTTATCATATTAAATTTTCATTAAATCATATTAAGTAGTTTAAAAGTTATTTAAGAAAAATTGTTTTCCAGTGGCGTCTTTTAGGAGGCCGTATCTCCGGGGGAGGGCCGCTAGGAAAAAAATTATGGGAACTTGTCTTATCTTATCTTAATATATATATATCTTATTTTTTAATGTTCTATCTGGATCCTAGAGATTTCCCACATTTTCCAGGACACCCTGTATATTTCGTATGCAACGCGGTTGTATACAATCATTACGAAAACATTGAAGCTAAACGTGTCTTGAAAATTTGCTTTTCTAACAGCATGTGGATTTTGTTGCGCCCAATGATGGCAATTTCTTCTATTATTATTAATAGAAGAAATTGCCCCCCTTCACGGTTAAATTTTGACTCGTCTGTCCAGATAGATTTAGATAGAAAATTGAGGTCTTCTTGTGTTTTCGTTAAAATGAACTTACAAAACTGGATTTTTCTATCTTGATCCCCTGGACGAAAAACCTGAACCGGTCGAAAAGAATAAGGATGCATTGTATTATTTTGTTAGATCCTATGTATCGATGCAAGTACATGATATCCCTAAATCCCTAAAATTGGATACGCATGAAAATATCCCAAAACAACAATTTAATTACCGTCATCGTTCCTAATCGGTTTTGGAACTGTCTTCTTGACTTGAATACCAAAGCGAATGAAATTTGATTCTATTCGTTTGAATTTAGCTTTATTCATTGGTGGTAAATGTGGGTATCTTTCATTAAAACTCAACATATCCTTCCAATAATTTGAAGAGACTCACCATGAATATAAAATAAATTCAATCATATTCATATGTCTATTAGAATAAATATTTAATTCTTCCTGCATATTCGTGAACAACTTAAAATCACCTAAACACGAAATAAACTTTGTGACAATTTTGACAGATCAGATTTACATTTCATGGCTCGCTACCATGATTTTTCTTGGTAATGCTCAATTTAGAGAATAATCATTAATAACTCTAAAACTATTGCAGATAGACATGTGTACTTAGTATGGTGTATTCACATACAGGATGTTTTGTTTAAAAAAATCGATTTTTCCTTATTTGAAAATTACTTAAATAATCATTAAATTCCCTGTAAGAGATTTATTAACTCTAGATCACTATCACCCACAGGACACCAAGTGTTTGGTGTCCTGTGGGTGATAGTGATCTAGAGTTCTACTTCGGCACCAAGAGATTCAGTGAATATTTGTGATTTATTAACTGTTTAGACGTTAAACAAGCTCTTCTACCTTTCGCCGCCTCTAGAAGAAATATGAAACAATTCGGTTCATATGTGATTGTAAAAGATTTGAAAAAGCAAGAAATTTCATGAGTTCATGAGTGGTTCATGAATGTAAACATCTTACTTTAACTCACCAAGTAGCAACATTACGCGCTGCACATTTTCAGAACTGTCCCCAGACGGTAACACAGAAAACTTCTAACGAACAGGTTACGTGGAAAACCCTGTATATATGGCTGCACATCCCTGTCGGGATTGTAGCTACCCCGAGGGCTCCTATAGACTAAGGTCAATATGGATCGTCACCCCTTTTCTCTTCGCATATTTCCCTTCACCATTCTTCATATCTTGCTACTTCTTCCACCACCTTTTCTCCACTCTCGCCTATCCTGCATTTTTTGTCTCTCTTTGGTAATCTTCATTGGGTCGTCCTCTTGCTCTTGATTGCGGTTTCCAGTTCGTAATTTTTTTACATACTGCATTGTCACACATACAATTTATATGCCCATACCATCTTACTCTTTTTGCTTTATTAGATTTACTACATGTTGTTTCTCTAGTATTTCATCTATTTCTTGGTTTGTGAGTCTTCTGTAGTGTTCTTGATCTATTCTCTTTCCTCCAAATTTTTTTCTTATTATCCCTCTTTCAAAAATTTTTATTTTTCTTCATCCTTGCTTGCAATGCATATATTTTCTACTGCATACATTACAGTTTAGCCAATCACGCCAATGTGTGATCTCAACCACTTCATCAAAGAGTTCGTCGCAAAATTATTGAGAAAAGAAAACATTGGTCTTTCTAGCTCAACTACATCTTTAACTGTTTTGTCAAACCACTTGATGTTTGTCCTTTCGTCCAACCAATCTTTTCTTTGGGAGTGAGTTCATTTTGCGTCATGAACTCCTTCATTATGTCCTTTTTGCGCGTTGAAGCTGAACGTGAGGTGCCTGAGCCAGGCTGAGGTTCAGTAGGGACTCCTTCAGCAAGTACATCTTCCTGGGCTTGTTCAGTTGCCACAACTTTTTCAGATTCCTGGATTTGTTCATTTTCTTCTTCAAAATCTTCGTCACTTGCACGCAAAGACTCAGCTCCAGAGCTTTCATTGAGGGGTGGATTTTCTTCTTCTTCGCTCAGATCTTCAATTTCCGATAGATGCTCGGCCAAGTGCACTATCTCCTCATATGTCAATCTTCGTTTGGACGACAGTTTTCATATAATTCTACAGTAATATTACGTCCCATGAAATAAAGGAGATTTTTGGGAAACTGTCCTAGATGCACTTTCAAATCTCCACGTTTGCTCCACTATGTTTGGATTTCAATTCAAGATCCATCAATAGCTGTGTCAGAAATTGTTTTATCAGACAGAATTGATTCTGTTGCTCAAAAAGCAAGGACCAACAATTCCCAACATTATTTCATGCCATAGCGGTACCTGCAGGAGACGTGGCTGACCTCTTGGTCTAAGCTCTTGAATGATCTGGATCTTAGGTAAAATTAGCAGAAATGTTGTCTTACTTAAGCCAATTTTCTGACATTTTTTCGAATGCAACGAAGACAGCGGTGCTCTTGAGCTCTCTGAAGATCAACCACTTCCAAACTACTTTTTTTTGCTGAGAGACCACCGTGAAAGTTGTTTGGTGCAAACGTAGCACACTGTATGCAGAGTCTTGTCTTTTCCTGATGCTTCAATATGTAATATGGACGAGGAATTGCACAGCCCTGATGTGCAATTAAACAGAACAATAATATGAAATATGAAACCCGTGACAAGCATCAGAAACTCGCATATAATGGCACCAGTTATAACGATAACCTTTATTGGCTGGTATTGCGTATTTGCTTGTACAAAAGTTTTGCACGTATTCACACCGCTTTCTGGACACTGCAACAGAAGATAACTAAAAGGAAGATTACATAACTCATATTCTACATACATATTTTTGCCTGGATACAGTACCTCACAATAGCCTATGTGCTAGCGTGGAAGATTTTGGAGGTAAGTTCGAAAGTTTATTTCTCTTAAAGATGTTTTTAATCGATTTGTTTGTGATTTTGCCCTTTCGTTTCTCTCCTCATATTTTCATCTGTCCTTCTATCGTGGAGACAAACTACGTTGAAATGAAGCAGATGTTTTGACTAGAAAAACTTAATTATCATGGATTAGTAATTTGTGTATTGAAACAACAGAATAATTGGTGAAAGGCAGTATCGTGCAGATGTTTGAGGAAGGTATAGCAGATATGATGTGATAAATAATACCATACATCATCGTAAATTCCCAAAATAAATGTCCAAATTAGTGTGAATGAATCTATTCTAGTCTGGAAAAGGTCGTTTAAGCACCAGTATTCATTGAATAAGTGTCTTCCCAAAGCATGGTCTTCAAATTAGAAATTTTCAAGCATTGAGGTGCAGATTTTGAGAACAAAGCTTTTTAATGTCGGGAGAGGGGTTGGTTTCAAGGATTTAAGCAACTCTATCGGATGCTTTCTTTAAACATAACAAGACCCAAACCAAGTAATGATAAGACTCCTATGGTAGTAGTTCGAATTGAGCGTAACCAGATGAAGGAATGCTTTACTGCATGCAGTTAAAGTTGGAAATTTTTAAGTCTTGAGTTGCAGATCTTTGGATGACGTTTTTTTCTCTTAATTCAATTACATCCCAATGAGAGGAAAGCTTGAAAATTCGGAGGAGGGGTTGGTTTCAAGGATTTGAAGAACAAGATTAAAATATCATTGAACCTAACAAATAGATCTTCAGATTTGATAGAGATTTAAGAAATAAGGTTAATAAAGTATACTTCATATTCGTCAGTTAGAGGTTCTTACGGGAAATTCGACTAACAGAGTCCAGTCAGGAGTCCTCATAGATATCTAAAGATTCTGACAGACTTCCAAGATGAAGTAGAATGATTACATAAACCAGGTGACAGCATGGTTTTAAATTTGAAAACCAATCTCTTGTCTGGTATACAGTCTCGAAGACCAATCTTAAGGTTAGCTCCAACAAGCTTCCAGACAGCACACACAATTTTTTTTATATCCAATTTTGCTATTGGAATACGTTGTATACTGTATTAGCGTCAGGCCGCTCGAATCACCCAAGAAATCCCAATTTTTCTTAAAACAATTAAGTAGGAAATGGAAACAAAGTCCTTGGACGAACTTATCGAAACTCAAGACGTCCGGATAAGACACAAAACTTTACGCGCCAAGACCCACATACAGAACATTTTCCGCGATATCACACTTCACCCGATTAAGCACAACGATTGCGTTGTGTTGAGGTTGTTTTACTGTGCCGGAACCAGAGATAATATCGGAGAAAACGTAATATGATCGCTTGGGTTACGTGTCTACTAATTGGCATATGAGCCTAATTAGGTAGCCAACTTGCTACATTCTAACACAGCACAGTAACGTTTTTATAGAACAAAGTCGGAAATAAGAGGATGAAGGTGGCGCATTTTTCGATTTCGCAACCTTCAACGAGCGAATTCAATGCCATCTTATTTGTTTAGATCTTTTTCTCCCTTCTGGCAGTTACCGAGGAAACAGCGCGATCCCGGCATTGTTTGTTAAATGTCACATCCACCCAGCTGCACATCGAGGATTTTAAAACACAAACATTTTTTAAACTTTTACGAAGTCTGTATCGTTCCGAATAGAGCGGAAATAAAACAATTGTTGATGTATTGCTTAGCAAGACGACAAGGTTAAAAGTTCGCAAACAACGGTCGCATTTTACTAGCATTGAAAATGCCAGAATTAAATTGGTTTTATTTCGCGACTTATAAATGAATTGATGATTGTAATGGAAGGATCAATTTCTGACCTAGTTTTTGGCTACGCTAAGCGGCAAGCACTCAGGATGGTAAGAAGCTTTTTCAAACTCTTACCATTTTTCCCGACATATTCTGTTTGTTCAGTTGGACTGTCAGTTTCACACATCTGGTTAATATTTATGTAGGAGCATAACAGAAAACAAAAAAATTAATCAAAGAGTAACAGGATTGTTCTTTGAAAAAGAAAAATAAAAAAAACAATAACGAGAGTTTGCACAAACACGAATTGTGCTTGAAAAAGATGTACACACACAAAAAGGCGACTACTATTGTAGGTAGGCCTTTGTCCTGAATTGTTCCCAGGAATACACCTGTTGCTTCGAAAAGTGATGATCTTATCTCACTTGAATTCATCGATGGTCTTTGATGTTACAAAAAAATAACAACAAACGATAAAAACGCAATTAATGTAATTGCTTTTCTGCTATATATACTCAGTGACATTAGAAGTGTTACACCTAGACGGAAGCATTTCTTCAACTTGATTTTTTTTGGCAATGTGATAGCGGTTTTACGATGGTCGATATCTGCTTGTGACATTTTGTTTCAAACAGCTTAAACTTCGTTGATTAACTGAACCAAAGTTTGTGGAGGATGGTGCAAAGTGGACAGTCTCCTCCCCCATGATACCCAAACATGTTCGATGGGGTTGAAATCCGGATAACGGGGTGGCCACAGTAAAATATTAACGCCTGCTTCTTGAAAAAAGTCTATAGTTCGAGGAGCAATATGGGGGCGTCAATTTCCCCAAGGCTGGACCAGTGGTCTTTTAGCCTTCCAAACTCAAAAGTGAGCAGTCACTCTAACCGCAGACCATTGTAGAAAAAAAATGCATCGCCACGATGAAGCGTCCACCTCCCTCAGGAAACTAGATGTCGAGCTCCAGAATTCTTCTTGTTAAATCCCTGGGAGGAGGCCTGTCAGGGTCTAGCTCCCCTAAGTGCTGGATCAGTGGATTCTCCGATCTGGATGCCCTTTGAAGAGTACCTCTGGCCAGCGCCATCGCTTCTTTTACCGTGATCTTCCAGGCCTATTGTTATCTCCATTAATCCTAGAAAGCGCATTCTAGCATTGCTCTCTTTCTGAGGCTTCGCGTCCTTGAGAGCGGCTCCTTAGTGTAGCTGTGCGCTGTGGGATTCTCTGTGCCCAGCATTAGAAACCTTGTCCTTGTTAGGCCTTCCCAATAGCACAGCACATAGACTGAAGTTTCTTCTTCCTCCTTGCAGAATCTGCAGCAGGTCTCTAGTGAATTCAGGCCTCTGTTCTTTTAGGAACTCTTTTGCCTACTTTGTCCTGGTGATCTTTGCCACCATTCCGTGGACTTGTTATGTATCCAGTCGTTGGTCGACTTTCTTATTTATGATTTGATGGTGCTGAAGGATGGACCGGGCTCGACGAATTGCCTTGTCTGGCCCCTCATTTTCCTTTACGCCCTGCTGGCTGGGAACCCAGTCCAAAGTTAGTTTTCTTTGGTAACCCAAATAAGCGGGAAATATAAAGAAAACGCGAGAATTTATATACAAGCTATAATTCAATAACAGTTCTATGTGATGCTGGCAATTAGTAAAAAGAAAACGAAGTACTCTAGTAGTGACTCAAAAAATGTTACTAAAAAATGTTTTCGAGAAATGAATGAAAATCCACATACAGCGATGAAACCCATGATATTATCTGGAATTTTGGAATATATACTTGAGTAACAAGTACATATTCAACAGTACATAACAAAGACAAATTTAGAGACGAGAGTATTGGTCTCCACCAGATGAAAAATTCGACTTTCCTTCCTTCATTTGATCAAAAATTTGGTATAGTGTTCAAAAAATCCAGTTATTGATACGCTTGCACCTAAATGATGTGGTGGTGGAAATCACAAGTTTGGTGCAGCAAAATCGATCCGCAAAAGCAAAAGCAAATCCGGAAAAATAACGGTAGGAGATTTTTGATTTCCATCGATAGAGACAGCAGTAAGGCTTCACAAAAAGGGCTAGTAAAAAATTCAGCTTATTGAAAGCGGTTAAAAAGAAATGTCCTCAGAAGCAAAAGCAATCTGACAATAGTAATAATAATGGCAATAATTATTAGAAGTTATGTTGTCAGATTAGCAGGAAAGCAACGTGTTGGTCATGATGTTAGTCAAATCTAAAGGGTTGAGGAATATTATCCAAAACTGAAACCACATTACTAACGATTAGTCTGTTGAATGTGAACCCCAACCGCAACTCCCACAACCCGATTAAAATGGCCATCATTAAAAAAACGTCTTCAATATGCGAAATAGTTCATCACAAGCACCAAAGACCAGCTAAATAATCTACACCATAAGCACATAAAATTCATCGACCATTGCGCGTGATTATCCCCCTTTGTAGCCTATTGTAGTCTTTCATTTAACCCTTACTTTTTTTTATAATACAGCGTTATGGATATTTGCTTCTGGCAGTGGTGTAATTACCGCAATCCAATTTAGACCATATTAGGATTTTAAAAGTATCGAAATGAACGAATTATCGATTGCCGTGGATGCTGAAGGCGACTACGTAACAACCCCTCTCGATTTGGGGTGTTTAATATAGAGAGTTCGAACTTTGTGTATACTGTTGAGCGACAAAAAAAACTACATATATCGATTGCTCGTCACTTGGGGAGAATCGCCGATATATTACTCACAAAATGGAATAATCGCGTTAGTTGCTCAAATAATAGAATGCATTGGAATATGCTACAAGCGTGTGTGCCAATTATCCCCACAATTGATCTGATTGTTGGTGGGTGGTATGTGTTATTTCTTCTTGATAGGATTTATTCAAAGATTTTTTTTGAGTGAGCAATTTTTTTGTAAAAATTGTTTGTATCATTTTAGGTGTAATTTGTGACTTAATGTTGTCATCAGTATTAGCGAGTTTCCATGGTTTAAGTTTAGATAATTTACTCTGGATAACACGCGCGTCAACTACTTCAATGAACAGCTCGAAACACCTAGTTGGTGGTCTGTATACCGGAATAACTTTGCTTTGTCAATTATATTGCTACAAATTCAACATGCTGTTCTATTGTTAAGCCAATTATACAGTGCATCCATAAAGCACCGGATAAATTCATTATTAGCTAAATAAACATTAATATTAGTAATTCCCGAAACAGGTCGATTTTTGATTTTAATTTGCTGTTTTTTCAAATTATTGCTGAAGTACTCATATTGTAGATTTTTGCAATATTAATTCTGGCCGTTATCGCATGTGGCCGTTTTATACAGGTGGCCGTTAACACAGGTTTTACTGTGGTATACGGGGTAATTTTTTGATAACGACCCACCTCTAATATTGCAAAAACTTAAAGCAATAAAAAAATGTTAAAGTCACTTCTACTTTTAAGTCAAGGAGAGACACAGTTTGATATATAAATTACATTTTGACGTTTACAACTGCGTCTTCACGAGTATCCCCTCACAAATTTTAAATGGAATAACGCATCGTGTCATATCTCAAATAGAAGCTTATTTTACTACGATTAGGGAGAAAAATCACGTGTTCATCTTTTGTTCAATTTATCATCGAAAATTGATTAGTTTTGCTTCAGTGAGTCAGTAAATGTTGCATGAGATAATAACAGCTGATGGCCACTTAGGTACTGCTTTATTTCTAGTTTATCATACATTATGCCATATGAGGTATGCAACCCAACTTACCAACTACTAACAACATATTATACAGGGTCACATCTAACACAAACATTTGCAGCATAATGCGGAGGAGCATCGTCGAGACTTCTCGAAAACGTTATCCAACCCCCACACTAATACTGACACTATTGGTACTAGATACGTATGTATTTACTTAGTTCAGCAAGTGAGTTGCCATCTTCAGTAATAGGACTACACTCACATTACTATACTTAACCTACAAATATCTCGGAAGAATCACGTGTATATGTATCTATCAACTGCTGGTTACCACTTGCAAAATTATAGCAAATCATTCAGTTAATATTGTCATATTGTCTGGGGCAAGGAATACCTGCGGGAAAATGAAAGGACGCAGTGGAGTTAAGCAGACAACCTGGTGGACAGCAGAAATTAAAAATGAAGTAAAAATTAAGAAACAAAACTGGAAAGGATACCTGGGATGCAGAACAGAAATAAAATACGAACTATACAGGGAACAAAGGAAGAAAGTAAGCAAGATAATAAAAGAAGCAAAAGAGAAAAGCTGGACAGAATTTGGAAATAAGATGGCGAGTGATAGTAAGGAAACCCAAAAACTGTTTTACAAAACACTAAAAACAATCAGAACAGGAAAACCGACAATACATGCGCCTATTATGGACAAGGAAGGAAATATAATAAAAGATGATAATCAGACAATGAGAAGGTAGAAGGAGCATTTCGAAGAACTGCTAAATATAGATGGAAATGAGATTGAGATAAGCAAAAGAGATGAAGAACACCGAAGAACTATTGAAGATGAGGAAGGACTAGGACGCATAACTAAAGACGAAATAATAGAAGCTTTAAAGATATTGAAAAATGGTTAAGCTCCAGGACACGACAAAGTAACTGCCGAAATGATGGAGAACCTAAAAGGAAAAGGAATAGAAATAGTTTGGAAAATATGCAATAGAGCATGGGAAGAAGGTAGGATACCGGAGGATTGGAAGATAGGTCAGATAGTGCCAATATATAAAAAGGGAAATATTAGGAAATGCAATAACTATAGAGGACTAACGTTATTAAGTACAGCAGCAAAAACTTACGAACGCATACTGGAAAGAAGATTGCAAAGATACGTGGAACCGACAATAGAAGAAACACAAAGTGCATTCAGGAAAGGAAGAGGGGGTTCAAGACCACATATTCACCGTGAAACAAATAATTGAAAAAACGATACTAAGTGCAACAAATGCATACTTTGCATTTGTTGACTTAGGAGAAGCATTCAATCGAGTCCGTAGAAAAATAGTGTGGAATAGCTTGGAGAAGAGAAATGTAGACAACAAGAAAATACTAATTATGTAATCAGTAAAAATAGAAAGTCTGACAATTTTGAAATTAAAGGTGGCCTGCGACAGGGAGGAGTACTAAGCCCTGTTAATGTATTCATTGATGAAATACTAAAGGAATGTAAACCACACATGAAAAAACTAAGTGTGGGATACAGAAATCTAGAACCAATAGAACAAACGGAATGTATATTCGCAGATGATTTGGTCATTATGGCAAACACCGAAAAAGGGCTGCAAGACAACATAAACATATGGAATAATATATTGAATAAATATGGCATAAAAATAAACATAACAAAGACAAGTGTGATGACAGTAACAAACGGACAAGAAAAAGAACTAAATATAAAAATGAATAATGAGAGAATACAGCAAGTTGAACAAATTAAGTACTTGAGAGTAAAAATAGAAAGGAATGGGAACCATGACATGGACATAAACGATAGAATTAGAAAAACAACAAATCTATACCATGCAATGAGACGAACATTCATACGAAAGAGAGAAATAACAAAGAAAACTAAGATGACGGTATATAGAACAGACAACGTTAGAGATGAAATTTCTGAGAGGTGTGAAAGGCATAACAAGAAAAGACAGAGTGAGAAATACTGACGTACGTGATGAGCTACAAATAGAATCCGTAATAGAATATATAGAAAGGAAACAACTAGGATGGTGGGGACACCTGCAGCGTATGAAGGATTGCATGCCAACAAAAGGAATATGGACGTCCAAAATAAAAACAAAACGAAGACCTGGGAGACCAAAACTAACATGGGATAATAAACTTGCCAAATTGATAGAGAACAGAGGACAAACAATACTGAACGCAAGAGAGATAGCCAAAGACAGAAAAAAGTGGAGAAACATTGTACACGAATCACAATAGTAAAAGAATGAAATATCCCTACACCGAAAAGTAGAAAGGGACTTTTAGATTATATATATATATTGTCTGTGACGTAAATAGATCTGATCTCGTCAAAACGGTGTTCTTTCTCGCCTTAGATGGATACAGCATGATTTTAGCCCTTTAACATCTGGCTGGTCTCGAACTCGTACGCTGTTCATATGTTTCGCTATACAGAGCTAGTCAAGCTTGTTCCACAACTTTGGGAAATCAGGTACCTCCTTTCAAGACCCGTCAGGATTTGGAATTTTAAACATTAAGCAGCTTAAATTTTTATGTCTCCATTTTCAAACTAATTAATGCGAAATATTAAATTACCTTTTACGTCTTTTTTTCGCTTTGTGTGAGAATTTACTACTTCCACTACTTTACCGTACATAATCGAATTTTATTTTGAATCTCTCCTTTCAACTGCTTGTCCTCTTCTAGAACAGCTGAACATTTCTGAGACGATATTGTGATGATATATGTATGTAAAATATGTATATTCTACAAATTTAATACGAACGAGGAGTGTTGACAGGCGAAGTTTCAAAGACTCTCCTAATGTAAGTTTATCCTTCTATATATTATTCATCGCTCTTGGTGCAGCCTTGCATATATAACGCTTTGACAGCGAAGATGTAATCGTTACTGCATGAGCAATTTTGCCATCATGCATTATAAACTGCAGTTCATGAGTTACTATAAATATTCTCCTAGAAATTGTGACGTCTGTTAGATTAAGCTGTCGAATTTCGTCTTCAATATATGTACCTTCCGTTTCTGTTTTCTCAAGGATCACCTATTTTAAGCAATTCCATTATTAATTCCGTGCTAAAAAAGCTTTCGTGCTTTAGTTATTATGTTGCCCTTGTGAATGTTAGAGTAGTTAGAGGCTTTAATGAACCTCAAAAAGCGTTAGAAACGGCCTCACAACGCATTCACACAAAATGTGCTCTGCCGTCTCTAGATCTTCTTAATTTAGACGGCAGATTTGATCTTCAGCTTTCCCGAGCTTGTGTAGATGGTTTTTTCGAGGCTCCATGGCCTGTCAACAATCCTGCCAGTAGTCCAAGGGCTCCTTTGCTGACTTAGGCGGTCGTGATAAAAGTGCTTTTCTCCTGGCGTATTCTGCTAGCCATTCTGTTATCCTTGTTAATTGCTTGTTTTTGCACACCTCAACAGGGATCAGGTCCAATAAAATAAAAGGCAGGTTCTTTGGCAAGCTTCTCTGCTTTTTCGTTCCCATCAATCGCTTGGTGGCTTGGGACCTACTGAAATGGAAGGTAGTTATTGAGTTCCAATAGAGCTTACTAAATTTCGTTCTCATTATTTCCTGATGTATGCATGCAAACTGAGACTTTGTAGGTTTAAGCAACAAGAAGCTAGCTAGCTAACTAGCGATTTTCAAAAAGATAGGAAAAGGAAGGGAACAATATTAAACAAATCTAGAACACAATTTCTGATGCATCCTTTGCAGTGCAGAGTTAATTGATGTCTTTCGAAGACCGAATGCTCAGATTTGTGGAAAGTTGACTATGTTAATCAGAGGAACTGATGAGTTTGATACATTCTAAGTGCTTGCTAACGATCTGATTTACTTTTTCTTATTCCAAATCTACAGTTTGTTAACCCAGTATTGGGCTATGTTGAATTGGACATTCTTCTGGTTCTGCCAACGACTCTTTTTGCTCTCGAACGTTACGAAAAACTGTCTGTTTTGGAACAGGGATTCAATTATCTTAAGTAGGTGATAATCTTTTAAGGTCTCGTAGGCTTTATGTAGTAATATTTGGTGTTTCATTGTGTTATAGCCGGAAGTTAGGTTCTAAGTTTGAAAACCCCTCCTCGATATGTTCTGTCAATGCTAGGATTTGATTGGTACAGGACTTTCCATGAATCGGTCTTCCAACGGTCCATCGGTCTTCTACTTGTGTCAAGACTTGTTCTACGAATCTCTTAAATTGTTTGTTTTTCGTTCTGAAGTCTATTCATCATCTATTTTCCTGTAAAGTTGTCGATATAATTTTTTTACACCCTGTAGGCATGTTATTTTATATACAGGGTGTATCACTTAAGATGAATCGGATCGTAGCTCCTTCATCATACAGTATATCGAAGAAAATCTAAAAACAACACCTCTCCTAGGACTTCCGGTGATACAGCCGGAATTTGCGTTGGTACCCTCCTGTAGATGTCGTTCTTGATATTGCCCCAGAGGAAGAAGTCAAGGAAAGTGAGGTCAGGTAATCTTGGCGGCCACCTTGCTGGACCCCCACGACCAACCCATGAATCTAGAAACCTGTTATTGCCGAACGCCACGACTATTATGTGCAGGATCTCCATCGTCATGGAAAACTATCTATTGGCGAGAGGCTAAAGGGAAATTTTCCAAAAGTTCAACCAAGTCATCAAGCCATTCAGCCCCCTCTCCCCTCCCCACCCCGCCCCACATTGAGTGACCATCTATGCTGGTGGTTTCCAATTGTCATGACCTGACAATTGTCGTGATTGACTACCCCTTTTTTATGGAATGGCGATTCATCCGAAAATAATACGCGCGTAAGATAGGATTAATCTTGGTTGATTTTGTTGATTCCCCAATTCAGGAATTGTGCTTGGTTTCAAAATCTTGAGGTTGCAATTCGTGGTGCAATTGAATTTTAAATGGATGGAACTTCTATTAACGAAATATGACGATTTTCAACAGTAGTCTCCAGTAGTCTCAGTCAGTAGTCTCCTCTCTTGCAACTCGTTTTCTACAGTCAAAACTCTCTTCTTTCTTTGGTCGTTGAACAGTACCAATAGTCGTATATCTGTCAGAACACCTTTTTAAGTGCCCGTGGGTTTGCATACGTTCTGAGAGAATATCTCTCAGCGCATATTCGTGACGCCGATAAACAATTTTTGAAACTTTATCCATGAATAAACACCATGTACCTAGCCATTTTTGTGTCCAGTTCCACGCATTTTCGCAAAATTTATCAGACAACAGTTTTGTATGTTTCTTCTAAAGAATAACTAAATTATTCCACCACATTTCAGGACTTCGATAAATGGCTTGGGTTTAACCAAACAAAAATCGTAAATCTTGTGGCTTATTACTGGGACTCCAAGGATGGTTTAGCAAATATAGTTGTTTTTTGGGTCTGTGGAATAGCCAAGCAGTTTACCATTAAATAAAAGAATGGCAGGCACGGGCCAACATTCTTACTGGCAACGTTAATATAAAATGTGACCCCCTAATAGATTCTAATTTGGTGATTCTACCCTCTCTACTTTGCTGCTGAGTGCTTGTGACACCACTAGAAAAATAACCTAAAGTTGTTTTTTCTTCTTCGTCCGGAGGAGGGGCGGAGAGGGGGAGGGGCAGGTATCCCGTACACCCTCTCGGTCAACAGACTTATTGTCCCTCCATGTCGTTCAGACCTCCCGACTCAGTTGCACTTGTTGGAAGAAGTATGTGAGTTGGCCGAGAGTAAGTTTCTATAGTATGGCTTGGTGACCCCAAAGTAGCTCCGCTTCTCCGCTTGCCATGCTGGGCAGTCGACATGGAGAGGCCAGAGAGTTTCTTCTGCGTTTGCGCAGTACACGCAGTGCAAATGTTTGTTCAATGTGTAAGTCTAGATCCCTGTAAGCATCCTTAGCCTGGCCCTGGTCATAGAGTGACTTGCTGAATGGTTGTCCGTGGCTGCTCTGGCCAACATGTCAGTAAGTTCGTTTCCACTAGTCTCAGAATTTTGCCCTAGGAAACGGAAGTGCAGCTCCCTAAGCTAATGGATTCACCAGCTAGTTCCCCGTGTTTCCAAATTGCAATACCCGTGCCACTTGGCGTTTTGGAGGCATCCACGAACCAACGATGAAGACCTTGCTTGGGTTTGTGGATGTAGATTTTTTTCCTTCGAGGGAAGGGGAAGGAGTATCCCCGTATGCAGTTGGCGCCCCCCTGCAAATGTCAAAATGTTGGTAAGATTTCGGTACCCGACCTTGCTGCAGCGCCCTTTTGATAATGCGCCCCCCTGCGCCGCTTACCTCGCTTACCGCCTAGCGCCGCCCCTGCCCGTAGGTCCACTCGGTCAAAAGACTTATTATGCCCCCATGTCGTTTAGACCTCCTGACTCAGTTGCACTTGTAGGAAGAAGTGTCTGAATCGGTCGAGAGTTAACTTGTCTAGTATCGGTTCGTCTTCTGCATTTGTGCAGTTTCTACATTGGGTGATAATTTGCTAAGCCCATGCAGTGCAAATGTTTGTTCATTGTGCAAGTCTAGATGCCTGTAAGTATCCTTAGCCTGGCCCTGCTCATAGAGTGACTTGCTGAATAGTCGTCCGTGGCTGCTCTGGCCAACCTGTCAGGGTAGGGATGCCTACTTTGTAATTTCCAGTGAAATTGAAAACTAACATCTGGTTGCATAGACTTCGTTTATAAAAAAATGTTTATAAACATATCATTACATTACATTGCATTACAAGTAAACTTGACAAAAAAACTAGCATCAAAAAATAATAAAAGATAAGTTCCACGCCGCTTGATCATTTCAACTCGGGAATTAGTGGTCGTACAACAAGATTAAACGAGAAAGGAGGCTTTGGCAAGTACATATGTATGTTAAAAGTTTTCCTTTTGGTGCTCCTAGTAAGCGTAATGAAGCATCGTTTAATGGATAATTAGGGAATTCTCGGAGTGCTGACATTGACAAAAACAAAGAGGGAATAGCTTAATGTACACATGTCCTCCAGGGGATAACAAGCAGCTTACATACATACATACATACATACATACATACATACATACATACATACATACATACATACATACATACATACATACATACATACATACATACATACATACATACATACATACATACACACAAGCTGTTAGTACGCCGTTTATTAGAACCACATATAAACAATTAATTAATTGTAATTTGAGATGCAGCTTTTTAGTTTATTAAAATGATCACGACGAATTGTTTTCCTTAACAGATCTATTCTAGGCCGTTTGAATATTTGATTTTGTTAACAATTTTCGCAAACTGTGTTGCCTTAGCAGTGTACACTCCTTTCCCCAATGGCGATTCCAATAATACAAACGCGATTTTGGTAAGTTTTCCTATATCCCTTTCATGTTTATTATATTTGCATTATCTTTATAATTGTAGGAAAAAATCGAATATATATTTTTAGTAATTTTCACAGTTGAGTGTGTTATGAAGGTTATAGCTTATGGTTTCATGATGCACCAAGGTGCTTATTTGAGGAATGGATGGAATTTGTTAGATTTTACAATTGTAGTCATAGGGTAAGATTGAACACCAAAACCTCAAGCATTTAATTCATAAATCGATTTTTATAGTATGATAAGTATAGTGTTAACCAATCTCACCAAAGACAGTTTTGACGTAAAAGCTCTAAGAGCATTTAGGGTGCTTCGACCATTAAGACTTGTATCAGGGGTGCCCAGTAAGTCGATCTGGTAAGTCCCTTCTTGTTAGCTGTCGAATGTAACCATCATTTTCAGGTTTACAAGTCGTATTAAACTCGATTCTTCGAGCCATGGTGCCTTTACTTCACATTGCTCTATTAGTATTGTTTGTTATTATTATTTACGCCATTATCGGTTTAGAATTATTCTCAGGAAAACTGCATAAGTCCTGCTATAACATGAACACAGGTAAAACATTTATATTTAGATTATTACGAAAAAATCGTGATTTCATTATTCTGCAGGCGAACTCATGCCCGACCCGCATCCCTGTGGGGAGGTTGGGTTTAATTGTTCAGAAATCGGTTCGAATTACGAATGCAAGGAGAAATGGCCAGGTCCAAATTTTGGGATCACAAATTTTGATAATTTTGGTTTATCTATGTTAACCGTTTTCCAATGCATTACTCTAGAAGGTTGGACTGATGTTTTATACAATGTAAGTACAATCGTAATGCTTGTTAAGTGCAGCGACTCTACTTTAATATTACCATCTTGCCATAAGTTCTGCCCCCAATTTTGGGTGACACTGTCCAAGGAATCAGAAAATACAAAAGTGCCGGCACCTAGATATGTTCGTTTAGTCACAAAACAGTCTTGAAAGATTGCAGGATTGTCATCAATTTCTGAAAACTAGGAGCAAATAATTTAAAATGAAGGATCCAATCTGATCTGAAAAGCAATTGCGACCACTCACACTTGGACCAGTAAAATAAGGGAAGCTTGGCAAAAAAATAGAGATTAAAATGAATGATTCCAGGAAAGCCATCCTATGGTTTCTCTGAAAAAGTAGCAAAAACGACAAGCTATGGGATGCAAAATGAAGTTGCTTCCCCCGAAAGAAAGGGCAAAATGTAACGTCTACATATCCTTTCTCCAATTTCCTCAATCTTCGTCGTAGTCTTTTTACTCGAGAAATGAGGATTTAACCACCCAAACAAATGAAAATGTGTGAATGGACCACAATTTTCAATAGTGTTTCTGAAGCCAGGTGTGCAGCCATGCAACGACCAGAGACCTTTCGTCAACCTCCCTTTTCGTTCCTATCGAATAGCGTTAGTGAGATATAAAATAACTCTCTAGTTAGGTATATCTATCTCATTCTATCACTTGTAGTCTATAAAAATTATCACAATTGTATCAAGTAACATTTTACAAACGGTTTTTTTATTTATTTCTAAGATGATTGATAGTCACACGATATGTGAGACAGAGATGATAAACCATAAGTATGGTGAGTTGCATACTACGAAGTGACCTCACTGTATTTGTAGCTAGAAGTTGTGCCAGTTATATAGCAAATATGTAGCGTTCAAACAGTAAGTTTAGAAGGAACTGCTATTGTGCGGCTGTCACTTTAGAGCTTGTACCTAGTCAGTCTGCGTTAATTCTCTACAAAATATATCTTTCATAAAGAAGAATTTTCTTTACAAAATCTCTTGGAGCAGATACTAGAATTAGAGAAACCATTTCTTTTTTGAACTTATTCAAGGAATGGAATACAAACATAAATTGGGCAAATTTAATTTTAGTGATGGCGATTTGTTGCTACCCATAAAGCCATTACAACTGCATGCCGAGAAACCTGGAAAACAGAAGTCTAATATCTAGGATTGATATTAAGCACAAAGCTAACGTTTTGCAATAGTCACGACCAAAATCTCAAGGACGCTCCAAGCTCTGGCTACCCGAAAAGATTTCTCAGTTTTAAGACTAAAATTTACATGATGCTTTGACGACCGTTTATGGTATATAGTACAGTGGCTTGTATCAGCTCTGCTAAATTGCAAATAAAGCTGTTTTACATCCTCCAAAACAGTAAGGAACCATAAGCCATGCTCAAGTTTGGAGAGATCATATGATTCCGTTGACAGGAAGCACTCGGAAAAGGAATGCTCAGTAAATTTATTGATTTGGCATCTCGAAAGGAGACGGCCTCAAATAGACCACCACCTCCTATCTCTACGAGATCCATGGCCAGATAGAAGTCACTTATTAGAATGTTGATTCCATTCTACTACGAAAAACACTTCAGCTCGTCATGAGCCTTTGAGCAGCAAACATGGAGGGATTGGAGGGAAACTGCAAAGCTAAAAAATATACTTATACATGACACCTTCTCTGTTGATAATAATGCAAGAAGTGGTTGCGAGAGCAGTTCCTCAAAGAATTTAGCAGAATTCGCTCCGAACGCAAGAAATATGCAAACACTTCTACGAATTATTGAACAAGATTTAGGCACTGTGCAAAATTGAAACCGGCACACATCCAGACCACGCACCTTTACGAATTACACCCCCTTGTCTACGCAAATAAAACGGAGCCTAGTCCATCCCAAACTATGGAAGTGTTAGCATATTCAATGCATTTTCCTAATCTAGACTTTGATTCTGAGAAGGAGGAAGATGTAAGTTTTTTCACAAATTTGCTGAAGAAGTACACAGTTTTCAACTTCTAGTGAAAACCAAAACTTATGAAATAATTTAAAGCCAGGATCTACAAGCAGATTATGGAATCCCAGAAGGCATAGCTAATGGGTTGAATGGGCTGAATATGTTAGCCTTAAAATAAGCCTGATATGGCCTGGTTACTTAAATTTGATTTGACGGAATAGATCACGGATAAACTAGGCGCGTGTTGATTAGAACTTGTGCCCGGTCTTAGGTTTTGAAACTTATCTGAAAACCACGATTGACAGCAGTTCTTTGCGCAACAAAGCAGGAGGGGCAGAATTTATGTCAGGAATACGGGACTGCATATGTGATAACTTGCAAATTGAGGTTACATATCTCCTTCACTTATTTCAGATTCAAGATGCACTAGGAAGAACGTGGCAGTGGTCATATTTTGTATCTATGGTAATTTTTGGAGCATTCTTCGTCATGAATCTCATTCTCGGTGTACTTAGCGGGTAAATATACACATATTAAAAATACGGACATCCCTAGCCCGAACTATTCCGCTCTCGCAAGGGAATTCCGCATTTTTATCTGCAGACCAGTGAACACTATAAAACTTCCTTTAAATAATGTCAAAATAATAAAATCAACAGTGAATTCTCAAAGGAAAGAGAAAAGGCCAAAGCCCGCGGTGATTTTCAAAAATTAAGAGTGAAACAGCAGATCGAAGAGGACCTGAAAGGTTACCTCGATTGGATAACCCAAGCGGAGGATATTGAACCAGAAGGTGAAGACCAAGTGAACCAGGAAACTAAAGTGAAGCCCCCGAACGAAATGGAATCCACCGATAAATTGGGGGAAGAAGTGGAGATCCAACAAGGGACCCTTTCGTGGCTCAAAAAGAAAAAGAAAGGATTCGAAAGGGTGAACCGCAGGATGAGAAGAGCCTGCAGGAAGGGTGTTAAATCGCAGGCTTTTTATTGGCTCATTATAATATTGGTATTCTTAAACACGGCCGTATTGGCAACCGAACACTATAACCAACCGTTGTGGCTGGACGAGTTCCAAGGTAATAGAATGTTTTTAAGTTTTTAAGGAATTTCTAACGAAATATTTCCTTTATTTCAGAATATACTAATATGTTTTTTATCGCATTATTTACCTTGGAAATGTTGATAAAAATGTATAGCTTAGGTTTTCAGGTAGTAATTTACAGTTTGTTGCTAAATATTGGAACTAAAGTCGGTGCTTTTAGGGATATTTCGTATCTTTATTTAATCGATTCGATTGTTTTGTTGTTATTGGAAGTATAACGGAAACCATATTAACACAAACTAAAATAATGCCCCCTTTGGGTGTCTCTGTATTGCGTTGCGTAAGATTATTACGAGTTTTCAAAGTAACCAAGTAAGTTTGGTTTTATATTATGGCATTGGAATTGTAATGCTACCTGTCGAATAACAATATAAATAATTTATTGCCTTTTTTTCAGGTACTGGCGATCTTTATCAAATTTAGTTGCTTCCTTATTAAATTCCATACAATCGATTGCCTCTCTCTTGCTACTACTGTTCTTATTTATCGTCATATTCGCCTTATTGGGTATGCAAGTGTTTGGCGGAAAATTTAATTTCAACGCAACCGAGGACAAGCCAAGAGCAAATTTTGATAGTTTCTGGCAAAGTTTGCTGACCGTCTTTCAGGTCTGTAATCTCAAGTAAATCTATTCTCTTCCCCTAATGAAGATTGCCCAATTTAGATCTTAACAGGTGAAGATTGGAACGCTGTAATGTACGACGGCATCAGAGCGTATGGAGGTGTTGAATGTTTCGGCGTTCTTGCTTGTATCTATTTCATAATCCTCTTCATTTGCGGTAACTGTATCCTTTTTCTACGTTACAAATCTAAATTATTTATTGCAAAGAGAAATATCTCAATCCTAACGATAATTAGACATCCTGTTGAACGTCTTCTTGGCCATCGCTGTCGATAACCTGGCGGACGCCGAATCGCTAACAGCGATTGAAAAAGAGGAAGAAGCGGAAGGTCAGAATAAGTCGAAAAGTCCCACGCCTATTGGTATCGAGGAAGAAGGCGATCTAGAAGAGCGCAGTTTGGAGGAAGATATGGAGGATGGCGCGTACAATTCGGAAAGGTGAGATTATCCTCTTTAACGATTTATAGAAAAATTTTACCTGACAAAATCAGATCCGACCACGAGGAAGAAGAAGACGAAGAGGCTGAATCAGAAACGAAAGTCAATTTAAATAACGATACAGGTTACGATGACCAAGACGAACAGACCAGTAACGAACAGGGTAAGTTTTATGAAAAACGTAGAATAGTGCTATGACTATTATAATTAGAAAGTAATAAAGATGGCGAAGAAAGGTAAAGGTAGCTAGGACAAAGCATTCGAATAATTTTCAGACGAGATTGAAGTAGAAACAGCTAAAGACTCAGCTCGTCCACGTAGATTATCGGAGGTAAACATCGTACAGAAAATTCGTCCGATACCAAAGGGCAGTGCCTTCTTTATTTTTTCTCACAAGAATAGGTAGGTCTCTAGACATAGGACATAGCTGCATGACAGAATTTCCAGTGGCTCCTAACTAATTCAGCGCCAGTCACTCGAATCGCTCGTTGCGAAACAAGGTCGGGATCTTGGAGGGTTTGCGGAAATTCTCAGATATCCTGCAGCTATGTCGATACTAAACTTAGAGTAACATGTGTGCTGTGCAATATTACAGATGGAGAGAATGCTGAATCCGACGGCATTGGGGCGAGACCTCGACGTATGTCTGAGATAAAAAGCGCATCTCAGAAATTGCCTATACCTCCAGCATCTTCATTCTTCATTTTCTCACCCACAAACAGGTGATCTCTGATTGGCACCGTAGTATCCATGCATAGTTACCAGTAGACTGCTTTACCTTCTCTACAATCACAATAGCGTGGTCCTCGCACAATTGTTTTTGTTTTTTTTACTGTTTCGTTTACTTTTTTTATAGTAGAGTGAGACCTTTAGTAACGATCTTCGGCACAAGTTTTTTACATAGATTTTTTCAGTAGTATCGGTTATCCCTTGGTTGACATCCCCCGAGTTACCGTGATATATGGATATTTTTTTGTTTTAACTTTTACCATTGAACGCATAACATTTCCTATGTATTTAATTTGACTTGTGATATTCTTGAAGGTTCAGAGTATTTTGTCATTGGTTGTGTAACCACCATATATTCGGGAACATTATACTCGCCTGCATCATGATCTCGTCAGCCCTGTTAGCCTTGGAAGATCCGATATCACCCCATTCATCCATGAATACGGTAAATAGGGAAAAAATATGTCGCCAATGAATTGATGATTGAATCTCTTGTGTTACAGGTGTTACAATTTTTCGACTATTTTTTTACAAGTGTATTTTCAATAGAATTATTATTGAAGACTATTTCGTATGGTGTATTCTTGCACGATGGTGCCTTTTTAAGATCGGCGTTCAACGTACTCGATCTGGTAGTAGTTTGTGTATCTCTAGTATCAATATTTAGGTAAATATCGCGGAATATAAGAGCTACAATGTTATTAACGTTTAATTTTTGATTTTCAGCGAAGGTGCCATGTCGGTAGTGAAAATTCTAAGGGTACTACGGGTGCTGCGCCCGCTTCGCGCTATAAACCGAGCAAAAGGACTGAAGGTAATGTTCTTCCCCGATAGCGGGGATTTTTCTGTTATTTCATAATCAGGTAACGGGAGTGGTGGAGGCAGGGCCGCGTATTCGCTCTCTGACATATGTCTGTCTCTAGCATGTAGTCCAGTGTGTGATAGTTGCAGTAAAGACCATCGGCAACATTGTATTGGTCACCTGCCTCCTTCAATTCATGTTCGCGGTAATAGGAGTCCAATTATTCAAGGTAGGCACCAGCAGTCCGTTGTTGTTTATGAGCAAATGCACCTATGGGTACCTTACAGATAGCCTTTCTTTCACACATCTCAACGTGTGTGTGACATATTAACTCTGTTTGGCGCGATGCGTGCTGGGTTTTCTGCTCTACGTGATGATGATATGGTATATCGTACATACATGTACAGAGTGTTACAATTAAAAAGACGTTCTTGTACGAAACCCTTACACCTTATCTCACGAGCAAAGCTGAACGTTCAGGTGGCTTGCCATCTTTCGCCATTCTCGATAAATAATTTTGGATAATTTTAACTATAAATATGGTTTTGGTGTGCAACCCCCTCCAAAATTTCTATGATTTTTGAATTTTTGCAAATATTTCCTAAACTGTAACAGATTTTAAATATTGATTTTAATATAATTTTCAGAAGCTTAATAAAATCCCCTATGCTTCAAATCATTTTTTATTCTACAAGCTTTTGGAAAAAATACAAGCGGGCTTCAATAGTTTCTTGTACCCTGCTCACGGATTCTTTCCCATAAAAAATCAATCCAACACATATTTTCCACTTATACCATCTCGTCCAAATTGCACCACCATTTCACCCAATTTGCAGCACGATCAATGGCGTGGCTGCTCGATGTTTACTCCTGGGAATATGCTTTCGAAATGCAGTCTCAGGCTACCGCTATAACTACTGCCTTAAGTGCCCAAAGATAAAAAAAGCCAATGGTGTTAAATCTGGTGAATGAGGTAGCCATTTCCGTCTACATATTAATATGCCATGGAAGTATTCTCGCAAATAAGTCAATAACCTCGGATGCTCCACAGCGCAAGCACCAAAATCTTCGCAGAAATATCCAGCGTTGTTAAAAAAAGTGCTGATATACAGCGGTATTCAAAAGTGACGACATACAGCGTTGTTCAAACGTAACGATAACGTTATATAGGACATTTTCTTTGAATCGTGCAGCATGTATTGTGTCTTTGATAATGATACCCATATTCCAATCTTCGTGGGATATAAATAATTACAGCCTTGTGATGACCATCCATGGAAATTTTCTATAAACCTTCCATAAATCCTCAAAATCTTTTGCATTTAAATGTTAGTCTTCAATCATTTTATAAGGATGTATATGCAACTGCTTCGTCAAAGTAATCTAGCAGCTACCATAAAGACCTGGAACTATCAGGTAACATTTTGATGAGAGAGTTGAAAAATAATATATTTGGCTATTTCTTGGACTAACATGCATGGGCTCTGCTATATGATTACCACAATAGTGGCAGTCTGTCTTAAAGTACTCACAACGCAGATTTTAGTTGCACGACGAGCATAGCACAACAGATCATCTATGCATCCGTCCCTATACCATGAATACTTCACATCCAAAAATTTTAGAGGAAAAAATTGAAGCTATGGGTTGGGGATGCAATATTTCCTCTGAAACAAAGCTATGTCATGGTTCCCAGAAAAGAAAATTGGTTTTTTGGTAGATTTAAATTGTTTTTCTGCTAAAATACTACTGACTATACCACAATCACCAATACCCATCCGTTAACCATGCTTCTGAATAATATGAAGTGTATTTAGCGTAGATTGCACAATACACTTAATGATTTTCTGGCCCTTCACACCTATACGTTGCGTCTGCCAATACCAGTGACGTAGGGTTTGATTTTTGGAATTTTTGACACCTTCCACAAGATGTTTTCCCATGAATTGTTCTGCTACATTATTACCTTTTTGCGAAGATTGATGCCGTCACTCTTCAGGACCATGTGATATACTGCAAATTATATTGGAAGAAAAGTTTAATATCTGTTATAGGTGAGGAAACATTTCTAAAAATTTAGTAATTGGACTTTAACTATTTCGTTTAATTCCTTTATCGTCCTAGCCCGGCTAGTAGGAAGGTTCTTCTGGTGGTAGCAGGGAGGCGTATTTATCTTTACCCTTTACCCTTATTGTCATATTATTGTAGAAAAAGCAAGCTAATCGACGTTCAATGAGATATCGATGTACATAAATAGAATTTAAGAACGTATAACACTTAATTATTTATTTTGTTTGTAATTTATTTTGTCTGATAGTATATTCTGTTAAAAAACGTTGCTATTAGTACCAGAGTAACAGTTAACACCCTGTACATGTATATACAGGGCCCGGCTATCAGATCAAAGGCTTTTACCGGTGGTTCCCTGCTTGAGGTTGGGAGTCTCAGCTAATTTATTAACCTGCATGCCCTGCTGTGTCTGTGCCGTGCTGTGTGCTCTTTTGCACTTGTAGTCATATCTAGGCTAAGGCCGTGCCGTCGCGTCGGCGCCGCTGGCTAAAAATTATACGCGCTGGCTCCCTTCCTCAGCCGATGTGACCCTTGGGTGCATTTGACCGTTCCCGGCTGGCTGCGAGATGCCCGATACCATGTACCAAGTTACCATATTCTTCCATCGACGCCTGAACGCTGTTCTCTTCTTTTAAAATACTGACTGACACTGTTGTTTCGTTTGTTCCAAACCTCTTATGCCGAATCTCCTCATGGCTAGTATGTAGTGAAATGCGTGATAGTAGCCATTAAGACGATCGGCAATATCATGCTGGTAACCTACCTCCTGCAGTTCATGTTCGCTGTGATCGGAGTGCAGCTGTTCAAGGTAATACTCCACGCTTTTCGCTGCACCCTACGGTAGAACTGCATGTTCTGGTCGTAGAAAAAACGGTTCGTGGCGTGAAGGGGCCTCTGGTAAGTATATGTGCATCAACCATTACAGCACTTCTTATGTCGTAACTCACCAGAGCTCCTTGGCGCACGCTACCGTACTAGTAGAACAATCGCGCAAGACATCGTATCATTGTTTGTCTGTCTGCATCTACTTTAGTAGTATTACCATTATTATCTATTAGATTAAGCTTAGTATTCACCGCGAGATAAAATGTATTTCTCCAAGTTTATTCATTTACATATTTTATCATAAAATATGTCAAAAATGAATCATCCCTCCTATATTTCGTCATATAAACAACTACAAACGCATGACAACTTTAGGTACTGATTGTACAACTTAAATATTTTGTTTGAATAAGTATCTGATGTAGTACTGGGTGATTGTACCAGAAACGTAGTTATTTTTAATTTTTGTACTTTTTTCATCTATGATGGATGCAGCTGCAGTGGTCTCCAAAATTAAATTATGGAATTATGAATCTGACATTTCTGGCAAAATCACCCAAATACAAATTATTAAAATTGTCGTCTTCCCAAGTCCGTGCGTTTTCTATTTGATTACTACCCTACCAGCACTGAATTAGTTACAGGCTAGTTGTGTGATTCCCCGTATTATGTATATCCTTTCTTTTTGCTATGACTTAAATTACTCCAATACACTCTGGATTATAATGAGGCAAGGACTATTTCCTGGATACTAAGGTAAAATCAGCACATTTATGGTAAATGGTTTGCGCTATCTCACTGAAGAAGGTTTCCGTAACGAAACTTCTGCAAGTTCTCATTATATTGGTATTACTTAAGCGTACCATCGAAAAAATATCTGAAGTTTGTATGAAGACTTAACTTCTTGTTATATTTGAGCAGTACATACCAGTATTAAATATGAACATTCTTTTTACTGAGTCTTATTAAAACACTTCCAGTCCAAACAAAATAAGATTACATCTACTTGTCTCCAATCTGAATTCTGGCATTCCTTGGAAAAATTTTAGACTAATCTTCTAGTGTCCCAAACTAGAAGGTTAGTCCAAAGTCATGTTCAGCAATGAATACATGATTGTGTTTATGATAATATAGAATTGCCTTCCAGCATATCGTTTGATCCTCATATTGTTAGACCACCTACTGCAAAGATAAAGGGATGATCGTTAATGTAGAATTTCGTATCTGCAACTCAAACGATATTTTCACAACCACATCAACAAAAACCTCGTTAATGCTATGCAAGACGAGATCATTACAGATGGAGAGCTACTGAAAATTGTATTTTGGAACATACGAAATGATAAGAAACAGTTCTCTGTAAACTGAATTCAAATCCTCAAGCATTGCCAAAACACACTAAACCAAAAAAAGAACTGAATAAGACGCTTAAGGTAAAATTACAGGAATTACCCTAATCCTGAGATACTCAACCTCATCTCATCCTACCTTCAAGATTAATTGAAGATTTTGAAGCTGATATCACTAATACTGCACTGGCCGAAATTTGCAGACCCCGCCCTGGAGTCATTCTCCAATCAGGATGTTTGGAAGCATCTCGTGATCATTGCAATTCCTCGATGTAGAGCTTCCATTCCATTCCACTTACATTTACAGTTTTCTCTAAATTGATCAACTCTGCTTGATTTAATCCTTAGGTCTTCAACCTCATCATCTTGTACCTCCAAAATCCAGAAGGCAGAAGGCATTGAAGCAAATCTCTTACTTAACATCTTGCAAAATGAATTATTTCTCTTCTGGATATAGCACATACCTGCCAGGTATCAGAGCATGCCCTTTAAAATAATAAACCCTGTTTGATTTAGCCCCGAGATGGTCAAACTCATCTCTTTCTACCTGCAAGATCCCACCCACCCGGTATCAGAGAATCCTCTTTAAAGTGATCCATCCTGTTTGATTTCGCCCTGAGGTATTCAGGTAGGAAGAGATGACTCCTCCTACCTGGAAGATCCAACCAGGAGGGCTAAAAAGATCTCTTCTTACATGACATCTAGAGAGTCTTTGATTTAATCCTTAAAATGTCTTCTCATTGCTTCTTACCTTCCTAGGATTCAACCAGGAGAACTTGCTATGCTTGACTGTCAAGGCTCTTTGCTGCCTCCAAAGTGACTGCTCCTTCTAGACCACCATATCACAATCTTTGCTTCAGCAATCAACCACGAAACTTGTGGATCAACTATCTGAGAGTGATAATTGACAGTCAATTCAGACCACTTGTGTATGCCAAACAAAAGCTCGTTGCTTCCGAGTGTTCCTCAGACCCATTTCAAGAGAAAATTTATAAGGCAAAATTCTTAACTCTCCAAGTTCAGAAGACCAACAATATTATTCTGAGGGAGCAACATCTCTAAAAAAACGCTTACTGATCTTTACAAATTCTCTCAAATTAAACCTTGCAGAGACGGGACTAACAGTACCCGGAGTGGTAGGGCGATTCCTGCAATTATACCATGAGTGGCTATTATGTAGAGACTCTAGTAGTTAGCCTGCACTGAAAATGTTCAAACATTCCTAGGTTGCGAGAATATTATTTGAATTAGTAGAATAAAGACTGTTTATGATAAATATGTAATATTAATTCGGAAATACATCCATAAATTTAAAAAGAACGGACTGTGAATCTTAACCACGACTAGTCTAAATTTTCCAAAACAAACGGCACTAAACAGCGGAATCAAAACTTCACCGATATACGTACATATCACTTGTGGCTATGACGAGATTCAAACAATACAAACAAACAAAAAGCAATCTAGTTAAACGCCGGACAAGAATTGGGCATCTAGTTTCCAAAGGGTAAATGTGTGATTTTTTTGGTTTTTTTGCGATGCAATAAATTGGCATCAGAAAATCTAAGGATGCCGATTAATTCTGGGCGAAGCAGAGCAAAGTTGATCCTATTCAACGACAAACAAGCACAAAATTGTGTAGCATATACTTAGTGACATTAGAAGTGTTACACCGAGGAGGAATCATTTGTTTAGCTTAACTTTTTCGCAATGTGATGAAATGAAATTTTATTAACATTTAACATGGTGAGTACACTCCTGCTCACGTCTAGGCATCGAGTAAATGAGATGGTCGATATCTGCTTGTGGCACCTCATTCCAACCAACTTGACCTTCGTCGATTAATGCGCCAAAGTTTGTGGAGGATGGTGCAACGTGGACAGTCACCTCGCCATGATATTCCACACATGTTCGATGAGGTTTAAATCCGGGGAACGCGGTGACCACGACAAAACATTGGCGCCTGCTTCTCTCGGAGAAAATCAGTTCGACGAGCAATATGGAGACGTGCATTGTCTTGCTGAAACAGGGCGTGTGGACGGCGATCTGCATAAGGTAGTAAAGTGGTTTGTTGGACATCATCAACGTAACGCGCAGCTGTCATATTGCCTCGAATAAACAGAAGTGGTGATCGGCTATCAGAAGCAATAGTCCCCCAAACCATTACTCCAACAGTCCTGTGTACATGCCTCTCGAGAGTAAACCCAATATTGTGTCGTTCTCCACGCCGGCGTTGTATCCCTCTATGACGACATTATGCCGTTCTGACTCCCAATGCTGCCGTTCTCTGCACCAGTTCAAGCGTTGGCACCAGTGGTCCGCAGTCGAAGGAAGCACTGATTGATTGATTTGCACACTGGGTACGGATCAGGTTTCGTGTCATCCCCTTAACACCGCGGCCTAAGGCCTATTGTATTATTCCGTACCTAGTGAATTACTTTACAAAAACAGGTTTGTCCCCTTTACTAGGTTTAATAGCCTGTATGGTAAATCTCTTTCCGGTAGACCTGTTGGTTGGTTAGTTTGTTCCAAAAGCGACTGTCTCCGTTGTACCAATGCAGCGCATTCAAATACAATGTGGTAGGCTGTTTCCTCCTCCTCATTTCATAATCTGCAGATAGGTTCGTCTTTAAAGATTCCGATTCTATGGAGATATTCCCTTAGACAGCCGTGTCCTGTTAACAAGCTCGTCACTGTTCTAAGCTATAGTCTGTTCGGAGCCAGCACATCCGCTGCTAACTGCTGGGATCTAGTCTCATCATCCGTTTGCTGTGTAACTGCCTTTCAACGTTGTTCCAGTGTACCTGGTGTGCTTTTATAATCCACTCAGTTACTGCACCACGTATTGCAGTCTTAGGTATCGCCAGACCCGGTTCCGGTCCAGTGAATTGAGTTGCAGAGCCTCTTCTTGCGAGCTTGTTTGTGACTTCATTGCCTAGTGTATCGTTATGGCCCGGCACCCATACCCAAGTGACTTTGTTGTGTTTTGCCAGAGTTTTTAGGTTTTCCAGGCAGTCCCAAGCTAGCTTTGAGGTTATCTGATAGGCTGCTAGAGTTTTTAGGGCCGCCTGACTGTCCGATAGGATACGTATTAGCTGGCCCTTTGGCTGTTTATCCAATGCCCTGCGGGCACATATCTCTATTGCTAGTATTTCCGTTTATTGCATGGTGGTATATTGCCCGAATATCATGTATTCTTTATGATTTAGGGTTTCCCCATATATACCTGCCCCAGAACCTGTCGTTCTCTTTGACCCGTCTGCGTACCAGATCTGGGTTCGGATTCCAGGTTTCTGTTTTCACTCCACTCCTCCCAATCTACGACAAACTTGAATAGTCTATCAAAGGAGAGTTTGAGAATCATTATATCACAGCCCATTTCAAAAATAGGGTTTGTTATCTCAGTGGTTATTCGGGCATGCCCCGAAGTATTCTGGCTTCTCCAGTTTCCACCGCATTTCAGTCTATGTGCCCCTATTCTTGCCTTCCCCCTTATGTAAATGTCCAAAGAAGGTAGGTTTAGCATGGTATCCATAGCAGCTGTCGAAGGACGCACTAATCGTGGAGGGTATGAAAAAAGTCCATTGGCGAGCGATTTGATGCGTTGTAGCAAACCGATCTCGTAGAGCTAGTTGTCTGAAGCGCCTATCTTGACGCTCTGTTGTACACCTCAGTTGGCCAGTTGGTCTTCTTCGTGTTCCTCCACCTTCTTCTGTCCACAAACGATACACACGCATTACCGTCCTTGCAGCACAATTAACACGACGGCCAATTTCTCGATAGAACAAACCAACATCTCGATAGGCAACAACTCTACCTCTACCAAAGGCACTAACACTGTGATAATTTTGACGTCTTCGAAATCTACGCATCACAGCATGCTTTAAATATAGTCATTTTGATGCCAAAAAATCAAGTTGAACAAATTACTCCTTCTGGGTGTAACGCTTCTAATGTCACTGAGTATATACTTATATATATACGAGAATGATTTTTTTTCTCTTTTTTTTAGAAAATTTTCAAAGTCCGCTTTTATATGTGACAACACTGTATGTCAGTTCATTGTCTCTTTTCTCGTTACTTTGTGATTATTTCTTTTAGACGTATATGTAGGGATTGAAAATTCGAATACTATCGATTCCGGTTCTTGAAACTGTGTCGAACTATATTCAATTCTGGCAACGTAAATATGAGCTGAATTACTATTTCGAAATGGTTTCAAATAGAACCGATGATCAGTTTCAATCCCTGCTTCGATGTACACAGAGAAGCTTGTTCTTGATATGCAGGCAGATTAAAAGAACAATCTGTCGTAACACAACACTGTTCTAACACAACGGAATTAGTAGATGTTTATTTATGGTTTATGTATTTCAGACGTTTTTTTATGTATTTTTTTTATTTTACTAGTTATGACTACAAGTGAACAGCATCTTTTAAAGCAGTTTTATTAACGGCACGAAGTGTTGCACGTTTACAAAATTGCAAAATATATATGGTACCGTACGTATAACTTTTGCATGATGGTTTTTTTCTTTGATTGATTTATTAATTGATTTATATATTTCTCACATGTTGTCGGTATTTTCATTTTTCCATTGTCTTGCATTTTCTTGTACTTACTCATACTTGATTTGCGTAACAGAATTGCATGACGTAACAACTGGATTAACACATTTTCAGTGGAATTACGAAAACAATCAATAATATTATGATTATGTGTTTAGGGAAAATTTTCCAAATGCAGTGATCGATCCAAATTAACTGCTGCAGAATGCAAGTAAGTATCATGATTTATTATTAACTATTGCTTATATATATATACAGTGTGTAATGAAAGTCTGTTCAATATTCCTGACTTTTGTTACAATGCATACTGGGTGTCCCATTACATGACTGCCGAAACCTAACCAACATGGGACCAAAACTCTGTCGTAACTGACCTACAAGCATTTGAAGTTTTAGATAACCCCACTAATGCAAACATTAAGGTGCGTATCGACCGACGAACTTAGTACAAACAGTACAACAGGCTTTGTTCGCGATCAGCTGCACGTACAGTTCGTGAGCAGTTATACCCTGACGCTGACGTCTACATGACATTTGATTTTGGTTTATGTCTTGTTCGCTATAAGTTAGTTCGATGTTCCATTTTTATTGACATCGTGTTGAGTGCGGTATCAAGTAACAAATGTCTTTTGTTGATGAAGCGGACCAAATTCTCGCTTGTGCGGCGTATATTATTACAAATACATTATCTAAATGTCAGCGACGACGTCCATGATACTGCCAATGACGTATTTTTCAAAACAGACTGCAATACAGTGGCGCCAATTTATTAGCAGATTTAAGATTAGAATATGCAAGTGGATTTAGAAATTACTGTCGTATATCCACTACGGATTTTGGATATTTACTTAATTTAATTGGACCGAAAATTTCAAAACGTAATATTAACTATAGGAGTGCAAAAGCTCCACATGAGAGGGTTGCCGTTACTTTGCGGTTTTTAGCTCATGCAAACTATCTTGTGTTTGTTTAGGTACATTTTCTTCATATAAAAATGAAGGGCCTTCAAACCAAACTAAGTGGTAGCATATAATATTTCGTCTGTGCCCATTCCCGATTTTTTCATTTTCTTCGCCTACCTGTATATATATTTACATCAGAATTATTTACGTCACGTCTCACCTACCTGTGTGTGGAGGGGGTAATTTCTCGCGTCTACGGCTGCTAGAATTTTGGGAGCACGGAGTGGTCTGGCTCTCTCATTATCTACCTACTCTCGTCGAAATTGCCCTAGAAGAATCTTCATTTTTCTTTCACTGCTTTCGGGCGAACACTGTTGCTAATATATTCCACCCATCATTCTTCTTTGTTCTATTTCGATAATCGTTTAATTTTACGTTCCATAAAACTTCGTTTTCACGATATTTCTCTATAAGTGTTGTTACTTTTTCATCTGTCCACTCCATAATAATTTGTTTAAATCGCCACGAACAGTATAACTGGTCTACACCAAAGCAAGGTTAGCGAACAAATCGTTTGAAGTTACCGACGACTGACGGAAACATTGGCGAACTAGACACGAACAGCGTCGATGATGTTAATTTCACACGAGGTGCTCGTGAACAATTCGCGATCTTCCCACGTGCACTTTATGAACAGGGCACTAAGTGATCGTGAGGTGTTCACGAGCGTCGGTCGGCCGGCGGTGATTTTGTTGTTATTAATAAGTCGGTGTGATACTGAGTCATCATTTATTATTCATTGCTACATCAAGGGTCAAATAAGTTAATTTAGCCCGTCGTTGGCTTGTGTAACATTAAAATACTCCTAAAAGTATGTTCACTATTTCGAGTGAATAATACGCCGATATTCACTTTATTTATGGATTGTGTAACGTATGTACACGAGCGGTAGTTCGTAAATATCGTCGACGATTTTCTACTCCTAAAGTGCCTTGTAGAACTGTCCATCGACGTTTAAGAAGAAACCGGTAAATATCCTGCAGCAAATTCTGAACGTCCCGTTCAACGGGAACTTGTTCAAGAATAAGCAATCCTTAATATGGTAGACGATCAGCCTTCTACTAGTGTCCGAAGAATAGCCAACATACTTAACGCAAGATACATGCGAGTATGGAGAACTCTACACAATTTCTCTTTGTCCCCGTACCACGATAATAATAATAATAATAATAATAATTCATGCCTTAGCATCCCCCAACAGCTTGCGCCAATTATAGGGGGCATCGGCTGGCCATGAGTTATTATTACGCCTGCGGCTGTAGACCGACTTAAGATGTTATCTTTCCGCATTTGCCGTGGAATTTGGGCAGCTACAGAAAACCAAATTCAGAAAGAACGCACCGGATTGGAACCCGATACCACCAGACTGTGAAGCGAGCGATTTAATTGTTCAAGCTTTCAAACCTGCCGACTACGCATTAAGACTTGAATTTAGTCGCTGGTTATTGAGAAATTGAAGGTTTTGTCGGAATATATTGTTTAATGATGAGGCCTCCTTCAACAGAAACGGTACCAGGAATTCACACTGTTGGGAACTCGAAAACCCACGGCAAGTAAGAGATTCCCATTTTCAAGATAGATTTTCGGTGAAGGTTTGGTGTGGTGTTATTGAGGACCGTCTCATCGATCCGTTTATACTGGAAGAACGTCTCACGGTCATTTAGGTTTCTTAGAACATGACCTTCCAGTTTTATTGGGTGATGTTCCTCTTGATATAAGACGACGAATGTGTATACAGCACGACCACGCGTCTCCACACTTTGGAAGACAAGTAACAGATTTTCCTAAGCAAAATTATACAAACAGGTGGATTGGAAGCGATTCAGCTGTTGCTTGGCCAGCAAGGTCACCAAACTTTAATCCACTTGATTACTTTGTATAGGGAAGGCTGAAAGATTTGGTTTATGCACAAAAATGTTGAAACCGGATCCTGAGACTGTTCGCAGAGCTACCACCTCAATTCTACGAAAAGCTAAGACTGTCTATACAACAATTTGGTGGGCATTTTGAACAACTAAATCAATAACACTTCTTTTTAAATCAATTATTGTTTATATTAGTGGGGTTATCTAAAACTTCAAATGCTTGTAGGTCAGTTACGACAGAGTTTTGGACACATGCTGATTAGAGATTTTTGACTTGAAATTGCCTCAATAACACATCATTAGGTTTGGGCAGTCATGTCATGGGACACCCTGTATACAGGGTGGGGCACCACATTCCCGTCGGTTTATATACGAGAAATGGTAAAGTATTTTAAAAATCTTTTTACT
>SMLS01054553.1:0-20488 GCA_004785975.1 Popillia japonica
TTTTTTTTTAATTAATATAACATTTGTCAATACTGTTTCTTTGAACACATTTTTATAATTTTATATGTGTACCAAACTCGTACTTTAGGGATGTTTAAGCGTAGGTTATTTGCAATTTTATTTTGGCAGCAGTGTACAAGTTGATAATATCATTTTGTTACTGTTTTATATCTTAAGGAGGAAGAAAACGGAATGTACTCTCTGGTTATAATGTATTTTCAATATTACATTTGTTAAATGTGATGCACAATTTGCTGTTTTTTTTGTTTTTGTTGTTTTTTGGCATCTGTTTGCTTTTATGGTTGGTTGGAAGAACAGTCGTGGATATAGTTTATCTATATCTAACAACTGAAACCCGCCATATTCCTACTTCTCGTTTTTCTCTTTGATATTTACTTATTTATAATTATAATTATTGTTTGGAAATAAAGGCACTATTATTATTATATATAATAAGGTACGTATTTTATAATTATGACATAATATGTTGTCATAAATCATAAATGACAAAAATATGGGATTTTGTTTCCAAACATGTTGAATGTGCCCCCCTTTCCCCTACGGTAATGTATGTAGAAAGAGGTTTTTATTTTATGAAAATATATGTATTAAGCGAAATTCAAACTTTTAATCCGAAGAACGCTTACATTAGTAGTGTTTCTCCGGCAACTTGATCCAATAAAAGAATTGGACCGTAACATATTTTGGTCCTTCGAGCCGGATACTGCTACTAAGTGATAAGAGGAAAAATTTAAACGGTCAGCACAGACTACGAGAGCCAAACAGACATTGAAGATAGATTACTCTAAGCCAAGTACGGCATTTACATTTGGTACATATAGAAATAGGTACCCATTGTACATTACACAATGGAAGAACAAGCAGCCGACTTAAGGGCACAATCAGCCGAACTACGAATACAAAGAGGACAAATAAAAGCTTCTCTAACAAGAGTGGGTAAATTTCTTGAATAGCATAAAGCGACTCCACAGCTAGGTCAAGTAAAAGCCCGTTATGACAAATTGTTGTCCATAATGGAAGATTTCAATATAATTCAAGACAAATTATGACGATTAGATGAGTCAAAATCAATATAGCACTAACAGGCATTACTCAAGCCAAAACTCACATTACACACTCTATAGACGTGACCATAGAATCCAGATGCACTGGTTTTACGGCTAATGTAAATTGCCTCGTTCTGGACAGGATATCCGAGTGTTTACCGCCGATTTCAATATCGCAAAAGGGAATTGATATACCAAAGAACGTTAAATTAGCAGATCCAGCATTCCATATTTTAAAAGAATTAGACATGTTATTAGGAGTTGAATTTTTTTACAAATTGTTATGTATTTGTCAAATAAATCTCGATACAAATGGACTTTGCTTACAAAAGACATTACTTGGATGGGTTGTTGCGGGCAGAGCACGTGTGCCACAAGTTTCAACAAGCAATAGTCTTTGTAATTTTAGCACATTGCAAACGTTACGTAATAGAACAACGTGCTCTCGAGAAGAGCTAACTGCAAAAAATAACACCGTTCAAAGAGATGATGATAGACGATTCGTTGTAACCTTGCCTAGGAGAATAATATAACCAAGCTTTGTAAAGATTATATTCGCTAGAAAGAAAGTTGAGCAAAAATACTGCCCTAAAAGGATAATATACATCCTTTATGAAAGAGTACTTAGACTTGCGTCACATGAGACCAGTTATGGAATCCCACAACAACGGGAACCATTTTTATTTGCCTCACCACGCAGTGGTTAAAGAAAACATCACTACAATAAAGGTACGAGTAGTTTCCGATGGGTCTGCGAAAACTACTTCTGCATTATCTCTGAATGATACCTTAACGGTAGGACCTAAATTGCAACAGGACTTATTGGATATAGTGTGCCGATTTAGAACACACAAATATGTAACTGCTGACATAGCCAAAATGTACCGTCAAGTCCATATACATGAAACGTGCATGTCTTACCAACGAATATTATGACGAGAATCAAACGAAGACGCAGTTCAAACATACGAGTTGACAACATTCACTTACGGAACAGCCTCGGCCTCTTATCTCGCAATCAAAGCTCTACAGCAAGCGGCATTTGCTACAAAAGATTCACAGCCGTTTGGAGCTGAAATAATATTGAGATTTTTACGTTGATAACTTTTTAACTGGCGCCAACTGCAAAACTGAAGCACAAGGAATAATTACAGAAGTTACAAATATTCTCGCAAAGGGAAAATTTGAATTGAGAAAATGGGCATCAAACGAAGCAGAGTTGTTACAGTCTATTCCAACTTGCAATGGGTCTACCATATTAAATCTGGACAAAAGTGAGGGTGTTAACACTCTCGGTTTACAGTGGAGCACTTCCACAGATACACTACAGTATTCATTAATACCACTGACCAAAGCGAAGACCATCACTAACAGTCAAATATTGTCTCATATATCTAAAATATTCGATCCGCTGGGTTTAGTTAGTCCATTTACAATTCGAGCTAAAGTTCTAATGCAAGAAATTTGGAAATTGAAAGTGGATTGGGATGAGTCACTTCCCTTAAATATGCGAACAATATGGTCATGTTATATACAGGAAAATAATGAGTTGCATGATGTAAAAATTCCCAGAAACATTATTTCAATAAAGCAGCCAAAACATTTTGAATTTCCGTAAAATATATTTCTGGACTGATTCGTCAATCGTATTATCATGCCCAGCAAACAGTTATGTATATTATATATTAATGTTATATTACCGCCGATCTTTAAACTCTGCATGATATATAAATTGTAATCTACATGTAACTTACAATTTCAGAGATATTACATGGTTTAGACCTTATAACATAGATGTAACATAGACATTTGTTTACAATGTATCAGAAATATAACATTTGTAGAGCTGATAAATTAAAAGTTATGTTGCATTCATGTAAATGTATCATGTAGTTGTATATCGTCGGTCCACAAGAAAAGTGACACATCTCAAAAACCCGACTTTTTAGTTAAATAGCATAAAATGTTCATAAAAGCAACATTTTATGCTATTAAACTAAAAAGTCGGATTTTTGAGATGTCATTTTTCTTGTGCACCGACGATATAGTAATGATGGTTTTATTATATTAAATAAACATATCTCCTTGCTTAAATTTTAGGTGGGTATTATATTTTTTATGTCTTACTTACCTCTGTACATTACAGTTTGCTATTTTCCAGTAGTTTTTCTTGTAATATTGCATGAATTTCCTATTTTTCATACCTCTGTATAATCAGTGTAATTTAAAAACAAGTAGAACTTCAGTTTAATAAAAATTAGAGATCAAATTATATTTGGTGTAAAAAATGAATACACACAAAATTATTTTTTAAGAACTCCTAACCTAACATTGGACGATGTAATTAAAAATGAACTTGCGGATTCTCTGTTGCGGATGAACAAGCAGCACGGGGCATAAGTCAATTTAAGAATATAGATGGCGGCAGGTAAATACGTTAAATCAAAACGATTACAAAAAGGGTAATCTGCCAATTCGAAATAAACAAAAAGGAAATGTAAGCAACAAATTTAATGAAACAAATGCAAAAAATACCTCTAAACACAATACGTCCAATAGTAACTGCTATAGAAGTGGTAAATCAAATCATCTTTCTTCTAAATGTTGGTTTAGTAAAGTAACCTGTAATTATTGTCATAAAATAGGACATTTAGCAAAAGTTTGCTTACGTAAAAATAAAGAGAATGCTACGGCTAAGTCAATATATTTTAATGAAAATAGCGATTATACAGAAAAATCTGATAACGATAACGTAATTGCACAAATTTTGTCAGTCAATCACAAAGATCCCAAAGATAGATTGTTTATTAAAGTATACTAATCGAGAATAAGCCTATTCAAATGGAAGTAGATACGGGTGCTACATATTCTTTGATTTCAAAAAAGAATTTCGACCAGTTAGGCATAAATGCTGTAATTCAACCGTGTAATATTACATTACAAACGTATAACAAAGATGTTATTCCATTATTAGAATATGTAAACGTAAATGTCAGTTATGAAAGTCAAGTAGTGTAGACAAAACTGTATATTGTCAAAGGAAATTTTGATACAATATGTATTTGGAAAAGATTGGCTTTATAAAATAAAAGCAGATTTTGCGAAAATATATTCGATAACTACAAATAATGTAAATGTAAATGTAGAATTAAATTCATTGATGAATACATATTCCGATGTTTTCAAAGAAGAAATAGGATGTTTAAAAGATTTTGAAGCAGAAGTTTTCTTGAAAGAAAAGTCAACGCCAATATTTTGTAAGGCTAGACCAGTTCCATATGCGATTAAACCTTTAGTAGAAGCAAAAATCGATCGTTTGGAATCTTTAGGTATATTAACTAAAACTACATTTTCGGAATGGGCAACGCTTATTGTACCAATCCTAAAACCCGGTGGAAAACTAAGATTATGTGGAGACTATAAGGTCACACTTAATAAATTTGTTAAACCTAACGAACATCCAATTCCGAACATCGAAGAAATTTTGGCTAAAATAGCAAATGGCACTATTCATTCAAAAATAGATATTAGAGAAGCGTATATGCATATTAAAGTATCAGAAGAAACTTCAAAGTTATTGACAATAAACACTTACAAAGTAAATCGATTAATGTACGGTATTTCAAATGCTCCAGCAATTTGGCAAAGATGTATGGAGTCAATTTTCGGACAAATACCTAGTATTCAAATATTTTACGATGATATAAAAATTTCATCTTCAGACGCGAATAACCATTTACAGCTACTAGAAAAATTCTTTATCCTCTGTAGAGAAAACAATATTAGATTAAAACGAGAGAAATGTAATTTTGTCACAAGTAAAATTTCATATTTAGGATTTGATATAAAACCAGAAGGATTATGTAAAAACGATACTAAGATCAAAGCAATTGTGGATACAAAAAGTCCAACCAATGTAACGGAACTGAAATCATTTTTAGGCATAGTAACGTATAATTCACGTTTTATACCTAATATGGCAGAATGCGCACATCCGTTATATGAATTACTTCGGAAAAATACTAAATTTAAATGGACCAAAGCTTGCAACGACGCATTTAATAGATTAAAAGAAGAAATTGCTTCTCCACGAGTTTTAATATTATATGATCCAAATAAACCACTAGTATTAGCGACAGATGCTTCCAGTCATGGACTTGGTGCAGTTCTATCACATACACTTCCTGACGGATCAGAAAGGCCAATAGCTTTTGTTTCGAGAACTCCTTCCAGAGCGGAAACAAGGTATTCACAGATTGATAAAGAAGCACTATCAATTTATTGGGGAGTAAGAAAATTTTTCGACTACTTATATGGGCGAGAATTTACATTGTTTACAGACCATAAACCACTTGAAACTATTCTTGCTTCAGATTCTAGTCCACCATGTCTGAGCGCAACACGCTTACTACATTATTCCATATTTTTACAAGGATTTACCTACAAAATAAAATACAGAAGTACCAGGAACCATGGAAACGCAGACTTTTGTTCTAGATTTCCGGTAGAGAAAGCTGATGAAATAGTTGATGAACCAAAAGCTTTTCAGTTAGAGCAGATTCATACGATTATTAATTCACGTATTATAGCAAAGGAAACCTTGAAGGATCCTGAAACATGTTCACTACTAAGAAGCTTAATGGAGACAGAAGAGCCAAAGGTTAGACAAGAAGAATATGCAGTCGAAGAAGGATGCATACTAAGAAGCATCAGAGTAGTAATCCCAGAAAGCCTACGACAAAGAGTGCTGGGTGAACTTCATCAAGGACACTTGGGAGTCGTTAAAATGAAAGGATTAGCACGAAGCTATGTGTATTGGTCAGGCATCGATTCTGATATTGAGAATGTAGCAAGAAATTGCGAGAGTTGTTCTCAACAACTGAATCAAAGAACAAATGTTCCAATACACCCTTGGGAACATCCTAAAGGAGTCTGGCAAAGGATTCACATCGACTTTGCGGGACCACTTTTCGGAAAATGTTTTCTGGTTATTGTTGATTTTTTTTCAAAATGGGTAGAAGTTAGAAGTCCGAAGTAATTCATGAATTCAACCACGAGTAGTAATACCATTGCAAAACTTAAGAGATTGTTTTGCACGTTTTGGGCTACCGGTAACTCTAGTTTCGGATAATGGAACGCAATTCACATCAGCAGAATTTCAAGATTTTTTGAAGAATAACGGGATTAAGCATATCACTAGCGCCCCTTACTATCCTGCGTCTAACGGACAAGCTGAACGCTATGTTCAAACCATAAAAAACGCTTTAAAAGCACTGGGAAATCAGCCTGGATGTAGCATACAAGCAAAATTGAATAATTTTCTTTTACACTATAGGAAAGCACCTCATAGTACAACAAATATACCACCAGCTATGTCAAACTCGATTAGATATGTTGCCGAACATTCAAAGCCAGATAGAGAAAAGAGAATTCCAAATGAATAGAAATAGCAGATTTACGAAAGAATTTACCGAAAATGACAAAGTTTTATTTAGAATGTATGATGGGAAGGACAAATGGAAAGCAGGAAAAGTCAAAAGGCGATTAGGAAGAGTAAATTACGAAATAGATTCAGAAGGGAAATCTTTCAAACCACATGCAAATCAAATGCGACAGAATTTTAACCACACTAACAATATAATACCTAATCTACCACAACATCCTTTAAATAATACACATCCTACTACCCAAAACCCCACTCATATTGGAGAAAATAGACCTTGTGCTAATATCGAAAACACTACGATACAAACTGAACCAGAACCTCAAAACACTACATGCACCTTGGAAAGACCTGTGGAGCAGCCAGAGGAAGCACAACCTGAAAATCAAACTAGAAGCGGTGAAGAACATCAACCAATGAACATAGAAATACCAACGCCAAGAACACCCAGGAGGAAGATACGACCGCCAGACAGATTTTCACCTTCCAACCTCGAACTAAACGATGTGCACAGGTGTGTGTAAACAATGTACTTAGTTCAAGATATTAGTGACGTCAACCCCCCAAGAAACAGATACTTAAGCGTAAGTGTTGTCAGAACGACGATAACAATAATTCAAGAGAAATAATAACCCCCGAAAATAGGAAAACTTAGGACAAACATAGGTATACGAATAAGATATGACAAACCTCATTAGACTCAAACCTCTTTCAAAAATATTTGTCGCTGTATGTACATACATACATATGTACATCTAGTAATTATACCGACCATGAACCTTGTTAAAACCTTCCAATTCTGTGGTAGAAACTTATCGAAAATTTGGAAACCGCTCCCGAAAAAGCAAAGACCAAACTTAGTGAAACAAATCAGTTGAAGAAACCACACAATTATCACATATGAATACATTCTTAGCAATAAATATGAAATAATTAAACTAGACGTGGTATACGAAAGCTCGAGACTACCACTTCAATAGTGATATGGGCGCCAAGCACTCCCAACCCTTTGATAGACCTCATACAGAGGTATTTTGGTGTCTACGGAACCATGCCATTAGAGCACCCACCAGAGCGAGTCTGATGTCAAAAAAGAAGCGAGAACCTGACATGCATACGAGCTCTAGGGATAGTACTCGCACTACCGTCTACCTCGCCTATCCAATACTTAGTAAGTGAAAACTAACTGAATAGCATGATTCATATTGAATCAGACCGCAAAAATTGCAGGTAAAACTGCAGGTAGAAGAAATTCAACAATATGTAAGTGTATGTATGTATGTGTTTTCACGATAACATCAGAATTCGAACGAAATAATCAAAATTGGAAAGGTTTTGGACGAAAAAGGAACGACCAATTAATTACCATACATACGAATGTACAGGTAATATCGTAGTTAGAAGAAACTAACGAATAACAATTAATTAATTTAGAAATGCTGTACTTAGAAGAAATACGAATGTTTTAATTTCAACGGACGGCAATTCGACAATACCTCCGTCCGCAACAACGACTCGACTCGAACTGAGAGATGTGCATAGGTATGTGTAAACAATGTAATTAGTTCAAGGATATTAGTGACGTCAGCAAATTGAAAAGACATTAACGTTCAGCCATTGTATAGACAGGGTGGTATATAAAACTTAGTATACAGGGTGTGGGAAACACGAATATTTCAATTTCAACAGAGAGCAATTCTTTAAGATTTAGAATCTGCTGTATCGCATAGGTAACTATTCACTGTCTTGACGTTTCGCTGAGTGTGCTATCAGCTTCTTCAGAAGTTTTCTAAAGACAGTCTTTAGAAACGCGACAAGACCCGAAAAAACATACCTACTTTCGATTACGGTCGTGAAAGCCTACACTCAACTATAGGTAAAGATATAATTTATCATTTTCATAATCAAACTACGTTTTAATCGAACAACGTGTATGTCTATCTAACACTTTGATAAAGGTTTTCGTATTGCCACAGTATGTTTTATTTGGTAGATAATCCGTCTATATAATTACATAAAAGTCGCTCTATGGTAATTCATTAGGCCAAGGACGGCTACAGCATGTAGGCAATTCGTTACATAGCAGTTAGTTGGGCTAACGAGTACGAAAGATCTAATCATTATTTTTTTTTGTGGAGTCAAACATTAGAAAATATACGATGTACACTTTCCGTCAGAATTAATGTCGTCGTCTATAGCGCAGTGTTTATCAAAACTGCTCACCATCAGGCCACCCCTAAAAATACATACCGACGCCATAAACATAATCTTTTATAATAATACCACTCTTCAAATATCGCGCCAAATTTAAATTAAAAAATTATTAGGCCTGTTCGTTTGCATTGCTAACTTTGGTAACTTTTGTCAAAAATAGCAAGTGTAGCAGATTAGAAACAGCAAGTATATCAGTTTCAGCGGATAAATCTGATTTCAATCGACTGCTAAAATACCGATCCTACCGAACAGAACTTCACCTAAACAACACAATAACCTCAAAAACCAATCAAAAACTGTATTACACTCTTGCGTTTGCGTGTAACACGTGAGCGTTATGATCTGCTATTATTGCTCGACCCTTGGAGCTTGAGCAAGTACCGAGCTTTCAATAAATACGAAATTTATTTACATATATTCACAATTAAAATTTTACAGGTTAGGTTTATATTGTGCGATATTGTAAATAATCACGACTAAGCAACGACTGAACGACACAAACAGAGACGTATAAACACTGTCAAATCAAATATCGACTAGCAACTCAGATTAGACCGGTTAGATAGCTTAGAGATACTTTTAGTTTTACCAACTTATTATTTACGTCAGAGATCACGTGGGTTTCGTTTCTTATTGAAAACCCTTTATAGCTTGCTACTTCTGACATACAGCAATTTGCTGAATGCAAACGAACGAGTGTCGAAAACACCTGTCAGCAGCTAAATTTCAAACGAACGTACGGATATTGACAAAAGTGATACTAAGCAGTTCCAGCAACGCAAACGAACAGGCCTATTGTCTCATCCTGAAATAGCTATAGCACTTTATCGTCGTTTACCCTTTTTCAATGGCATTATACGATCAAGGTTATGCTACATATTTTGAGGATATCTCTTTCTCATATGTTTCTCTTTGTTGCACCCGTTGTCAGGTTGTAAAATTTAAAAAACTAGTATTTTAACAAATGCTCGTAATGATGTCCATCAGTTTTAATGCATAAACGAATTTTCTCTTCAAAAGACTGCTTCGCTTTTGTTAAAATTTTTGGTGCTATAGAACGAAACGCTATTCTTGTTCGTTCTCTCATAAAGTCAGGTGTAGTTGGTGGTACACCGTATCTTTAATATACCCCCAGGAGGCTTAGGTCTGGGGATCTTGCTAGAGAATGCCGAGGGCCCCCGCGTCCAATGAACCTATTAGGATATTGCCTATCCAATTAATTTCTAACGTCAATATGAAAATGTGCTGGCGCACCATCTAATTGTAACTGCATCCTCTGTCTAATATCAAGTGGTACATCTTCCAAAAGTACAGGCAAATGTTCTCTTAAAAGTCGAAGAAACATGGCGCCATTTAAGAGACCATCAAAAAAGAAAGAACCTATCACCAGCGTTCCAATTATTCCACCCAAAAAATTGACACGTCATCTATGTTGCCTGTCGCTAGTTCTAAAAAGATGGGGATTTTCGTCACTGTAGTAATGAAAATTGTGACTACTAACTAATCCATTATTGTGGAATGATAACTCATCCGAGAAAAGAACAAAATCGAAGAAATTTTCGTCATCACTAAGTCTTTCTAGAACCCACAAACAATAGTCGAGTCGTCGATCGTAATCTGGCTACAAAAGTTCTTGGTGTAATTGAATACGATACGGGAAAAAATTGTGTTTTTTCGTAATTCTTCAAACGCTTCGCCTGCTGATTCCAATGTTTTCACCTATTTTACATTGACTTGTATGTGGATTTTCTACCAGAGAGGCGATAACAACAAACTCATTTTGTGCATTGCCCGTAACAGGTCTTTGCCCTTCTGGTTTCTTATCACTCACGCTTCCTGTTTTTCGGAGAACTTGCAATAAATTTTCTAATGACCGCCTGTCAGGATGACGCCTGCTAAGATATTTTTAAGCATAAACTCTTGATGCTAGCAAGAAATTTCCATCACACGCTCCGATTACTACAATCATATCAACTTTTTCGTTTTGAGAGTACGTTCTCATCTTAATTATTGAACTTATTTCAACCTCGTCGAGGAGCGATGATAGTTTAACCAACGTGTACTGTCAAATAATTTATTTGCCCGAAGAAATGATAATAACGTCTGAGCCTACTTTTGGATGCTAGATTACTAAAAAACTAGAAGAGATGGGTATAGGAAACCCTAGTACAGTTTTAATGTTATTTGTTTAATAAAGTTTTATTTACTAAGTTAAGAACCCTTTTCATTATTATGAAACAAAACCAATCAAACGATTAGTTTAATAGGTATTAGCCATTTGGAGTAATAATTCCATCAAAACCTATGTTTGAGAATTAAGTAGTAGCAAATTAATGCAAATTATTAAAAAACTAGAAGAGATGGGTATAGGGAACCCTAGTACAGTTTTAAAAACAATTGAAATTAGAATCTAAATGTGATCATAAATACAGGGTGTTCCATTTAACATAAGAGAATTACTTGCCTATAACATTCAACAAAAAAGAAATCTTGTTTTTAAACACCCTACATAATTTCTAGATATCAACTTTAATTAGCTATAAAGTTTAATCCTTTGAATAAACAATAAACACAATTTAAAATATTTAGCTCAATCATGTAAAACAGAAATGCCTCGTAAATTTTTATCTACATTTTCAAAAATATTAAAATATCTCGAACCGGTTAAGTTAGGTAAAGGGAATATAACAGTAAGTAGCCTTTATTTACCATACAGTATCAAAATATGCACGAATATACAGGCTGTTCCATTTAAATGTTCATAACTTTGGTACGCAACTTTTTTTTGGATCACCCTGTATATTTCCAAATAATTTTAAAATGTGCTCCTAATGAACCTACACAACTCTTAGTAAAAAGATTTTTAAAATACTTTACCGTTTCTCGTATATAAACCGACGGGAATGTGGTGCGCCACCCTATATATAGCTTAAAAAAAAATTATTTATTGGTATAGTTTATTAATTACATTAATGTTTAGATGGCAATTTTAAAAACGTTTACCAATAACTATTTACCATTGTAATAAAATTGTTATTGGTCAGAAGATAATAACAATATTTGGTTTCATTATATTATTTATTTAAAGGGACATGCTTACTTGGAGACAACAATAAAATAAAAGTTAAGGAAACACAAAAATTATTTATTAATTTAAAAAATATTTAAAAAAATTAATGTAATCGAATAATAATGATGAATAATGATCCATATATGTATCTGCATGGCAGTGTCTAATTTTTGTAAGTCTAATAAATTTCGTAACCTTAATAGTCTTTCTAATTTAGTGTATAGCTGCAGTTTTCTAACAAATATCCGTGTTTATTATTAATTGTTCTCTATATATAATAAGCAATAAAAACGATGCTTTCCACCGGTGCATTTAAATTTTGTGTATTAACAGTATTTTAAAATGACATCTGCAAATGACAGTAACCTATATGTATGATAACCTTTTATATATTTATATCGGTATATGTATACATTTTCAACACATAATTCCCATTCTCGTACCTGATCCAGACAATTGTCCGGTGTTTTAAATACTAATACCCCAATACATCTCCTACCAACAGAAACCGTTGCCGACCGAAGACGTATACTTGGTCAAACGGTGAGCTGTTTTGATAAACACTGCGCTATAGACGACGACATTAATTCTGTCGGAAGGTGTACACGAATATTCTAATCGTAACCAATAATTGCTATGATAATGGAAACTCTGTATATGATTTATTTGGTGACTTTAATTACTCCATTTCCTCTCGCAAAAGGTATTAGTAGTAAAGATGTTCTACTGACCATTATATATTTCGAAATGTACCGCGATAATACACTGACTCTTCTCAGTCTCCTCATATGCTCCGTTCTAATGGTAAATGAATGATATATACACACTTAAATTCAACAATTTACATATCTGTTGTAGTTTCATCAAGAAGACTATGAAACAGATCTGGAATATGTCAAGGTTGCTTACGTCAACCCAAAATACTTCCAATACTATAGCTTAGAAAACGTTAAGCCTAATCGTACATATAGAGCAATATCTGGACAAACAGCTCTTTTAAGAGATTTAGGAAACACGTTAAAGGTAAAATAGTTTGAGTTTGATTTATATTAAATAAATAATAACGATTTCAGATAAATATTAGAGGATACAAAATCGTAGACAACATTCCAAAAGTTCCAATTATGCAATTTGATGTGCTCGTTTGTGAAAGCTTCCAGAAAAACATTTTGGGTTTAGATGTAATTCGAACAAAATCAACAAACATAACCAAATGTCCTATAAAAAAGGTAAAGTAATGCCCTACTTTTGCATGCTTTCCAACTACTGTATTATTACGTTATGTAATAGGTAATGAAGTGAACCTTAAAATGAGAAAAGCTAAATGCTAGTAGGTACTATATCGATATCAAGACACTTATATTTACAAAAATTAGGTATTTTTCAATTCGTTTAGAAACTTATAGAACCACGCACACCATGTTGTGTTTCTCATAGCTATTCAGATGCACAAAACTTACAATTATTCATTTTTTTTATTCTATTATATGTACACTTTCCGTCAGAATTAATGACGTCGTCTATAGCGCAATGTTTATCAAAACTACTCACCGTCAGGCCAAGCAAGCGTTCGGCCGGCATCGGTTTCTGTTCGTATATGATTTATTGGGGTATTAGTATTTAAAACACCGGAGGCAATTGTGTGGATCAGGTAGGAGAATTGAAATTATTTCTTGAACATGTATATATCGAAATTTAAATATGCTTTAAATAGCTTTTTGACAAGGAGGTGATTGGCAAGGCCATATTTACGCTTAACTGTAGGTAATTAAGTAATTGTATAGATGACAAATAAGGCTGTATTAATAACTTTCTGTGCACAGCAAACTATTTGAAAAAATGAAGTTGATATGCGTATGAAGTTTAATATTGCCATTAAATTTTGTGTAATTAATTTGATTATACTTATATTAAAAATATAGAGAGAACAAAACACGAATAAGTTATAAATTCACTAAGGCTTTAAAGAACATTAATTATCGGTTTATAAATACTAGTAAATTGTGATTAAAATTCGAAATAATGTTGTATCACTACCAGTAGAATTGCTGTTTGTATAATAATAAAAAAATATATATTGTTATATAAAGTTAGCAAGTCATTATATAAACAAGAGTCCAAATTTATGCAGAGGCAAAATCGAACAAGACAAAAAGCACTTTGTGGGAAAATAAAAAATTAACTAAGAATATCAGCTCAAGCTTTCGCGGATAGAAGTTTACAAAGGAACTCAACGTTTTGATTCTATTGAATAGGTTATTTAATTTTTAAAGTATATCAAATTAAAGAAAAAAGGTAAGGTAGTAGAAGATGGACGGAGTTATTTAAATGGAGTTATATTAATTACTCACTTTACATAGTAAATCATACCTTTGTAGTATGCATTTGGGTTTGAATTTTTAAATCTCCCGCGTTGGGAGGAAGAACTTCACGAAACAAAATAGTTAAATTTTGTGTAAAGGAACCTGCTTTAAAAATGTTGGGAGAATGGAGAAAAATAGACTTACTTTGTAAATTTACTATATATAGCTTCAAAAAAATTAATTATTGGGATAGTTTATTAATAACGTTAATGTTTAGATGGCGATTTTAAAAACGTTTACCAATAACTATTTACCATTGTAATAAAATTGTTGTTGGTAAGAATATAATAACAATATTTGGTTTCATTGTATGTATTATTTATTTGAAGGGACATGCTTACTTGGAGACAACAATAAAATAAAAGTTAAAGAAACACAAAAATTATTTATTAATTTATAAAATATTTAAAAAAATTAATGTAATCGAATAATAATGATGAATAATGATCCATATATCTGCATGGCAGTGTCTAATTATTGTAAGTGTAATAAATTTCGTAACCTTAATAGTCTTTCTAATTTAGTATGTAGCTGCAGTTTTCTAACAAATGTCCGTGTTTATTATTAATTGTTCAATTATATATAATATAATAAGCAATAAAAACGATGCTTTCCGCCGGTGCAGTTAAATTTTGTGTATTAACAGTATTTTAAAATGACATCTGCAAATGACAGTAACCTATATGTATGATAACCTTTTATATAGTTATATCGGTATATGTATACATTTTCAACACATAATTTCAATTCTCGTACCTGATCTCGTACCACAATTGTCCGGTGTTTTAAATACTAATACCCCAATACATCTCCTACCAACAGAAACCGATGCCGACCGAAGACGTATACTTGGTCAAACGGTGAGCAGTTTTGATAAACACTGCGCTATAGACGACGACATTAATTCTGTCGGAAGGTATACATATCTAACACTTTTATAAATGTTTTCGTATTGCCACAGTATGTATTATTTCTAATATAATTGGTAGATAATCTGCCTAATACTTACATAAAAGTAGCTCTATGGTAATTTATTAGGTCAAGGACGGCTACGGCATGTAGACAATTCGTTACATAGCAGTTAGTTGAGCTAACGAGAACGAAAGATTTAATCATTGATTTTTTTGTGCAGTCAAATGTTCGAAAATATACGATGTTTACGAGTATTATAATCGTAACCAAAAATTGCTATAATAAGAGCAACTATGATTTATTTTGTGACTATAATTACTCAATTTCCTCGCAGAAAAAGTATTAGTAGTAAAGAATGTTCTACTGCCAATATACCTCTATATATGTACATATTTCAAAATGTACCACAATAATACACTGGCCCTTCTCAGTCTCCTCATTTGTTCCGTTCTAATGGTAAATGTGTAGTATACATATATGTCGCAGACAGATCGAATAATCCGGCTTTTTTCAAAAAGACTAGGCATTATGCAAAACGCCGACGTTTGTACCAAAGAACCGTAATTGTTGCTAGCAAGATTTCCCAAATGGGTAAGTAAATAACAATAAATAAATACATCAATACAAATCTTAGTATGTTTCATTCATATACCGGTCGTTTTGAGAAATAGGATAAATAAAGCCGGGAAAAGGCAAGGGGTATGAAAATTCGCTAAGAAGTGGGGACGCGTATGAGTCTATGAACGGTGTACTCCACAATATTGGTGGGGACGTAGCTCCCTTCACCTCCTCGCCGCTTTAAATATCCTATGACTCAAAACGACCGGTATATATAGTACAATAGATCTTAAAAGTACATACATTTAATTTCTAATTCAATTTAAAATATATTAGACTATTGTCATTTGTTTGGACATGTGCTACTGTTATGGCACCTAGAATTGCACAAGGCCCCAGTTTTTTTACAACACTTGTTTGTGTTACATTGAATTTTAGACGCCCTGCAACCCTGCCCTCCAAATTTTGACTCTAGTGTTACCGCTTCACGAAGAGTTATAATATTATCTGGTGCACGTAGAAATGATGGGCCAAACTTACAAGGATCAATTTCATTTCTAAAGAACCAGTTTTTTATAATGCCAGATTTGGTTCTTATTCTGTACACTCCAGTTTCTAGCTCCATAACCGAGCTTAACAAATTCTGTTTATCTAAAGGACCGCGATGGACTTTAGGGATAGCAACTTTTACGCAAGTACAAACTTCTATCGGTTTAAATTTCTGGGCAGACGATTCAAGCATTTTTCCGGCTGCTCTCTTTTGACATACATAACTTGATTTTCTTTTTTCGATGATTCTTTTTTCTTGAAGGCACAGAGGGCATAATAAATTAGATCTGTTCCTACAACCACCACGGTTATAATGAACCTTTCGTTCACATTCAGAGCAGTTCTCTATATTACTGCCACTTTCCTTACATACAATGCAGACACCGTTTTGAGACACAGTTTTTTTATTATTTGTTAAATTGTCTGGTAATTCTGGGTCTAGCTCTACGTCGTTGTTTATGTTATCATCAAGTTCCATTGCAATACTATTTTGTTCATTTTCTCTTGCAACATTAACATCAAGAATAGTTTCGAGTTCTTCTTCTGAAGTAATTCTGCTTGGTATGGCAGAATTACTAAGGCCAAGTTTAGGATCAGCTCCAAACATAGCTTTGTATGGTGTTCGATTAATGACTCTATGGAACAAACTATTTTTTTGAAACTGAACAAAGTAACATTCAGTAGACCATTGCGTACAATTGTTGTCCTCCATCCATGCACGTAACATATTTTCACCTTGGATTTCGGATTACGTGGTCTGCCATGTACAATTTTACAATCGGTCCACATTTCCATTAATTCTGTAATAATCAATGCGGTAAATTCGCGACCGTTGTAACGTTTATTTTCCCAAAAAAGAACTGCACAGAACTTGTAGGCGCTTCGTATTCCAAAAATATTTTTAAAAGTTCTGAGGCCACTTCTACAGCACGTTTACTTTTAAGAGGCCGTAAGTGTAAAAATTTAGTGGCGTGGTCTTGATAATTTAATAGCCACTTATAGTCTCTATCGGGAGTAGATTGTAAATCAATTAAATCGGCCTGGCCTCTAACATTGAAGTCTTTGGATAAAATTGGACGAACTACCACGTCTTTTCGGAGAAGAGCCTTCTTGCAACTACAAAATGCGCATAAATTAACAAAAATTTCTACAGCGCTCCTGGGAATAAAATATTTTTGTTTCAGTGCGAATATAATTTTGTCTCGTCCTCCATGGCCTGTGATTCGATGAATATCTTTAAGTTTGTCTTAGTATTGCTCTGTAGAAATACTTTGAATTATGGGAGAGTCATGACTTTCCCGTTTATGTATTAAAGTAGTAGAACCTTCACCTTCCATAAGATCGTCCTTCTTGCCATAATTATAATGTCAAAATTCACGCTTCTTCCCAGGACATGGGACATACAAAATATGTAATCACAACAATGCGTATAAGCTGTTATAAAATACCTTGTAAAAAACTACTACAAGATTTATAATAACGGCATATTTTTGAGTACAATAACATAAATATTTACCTAATAGTCAGATTTTATACTTGCCTCTAATAAACGATTATTGGTCCACAGTTTCTTATTACCTACATTTCGCATTCCTGTTTTGGTAATGTGAGTTCATTTCACGTAAAAACTGTTCTTTGTTAACACTATAATCTATAATCATTGTTTTCAGCCATACTGTTAAATTATAAGATTTATAAATGACACAACAAACAGTGAAAGCAAAACACACTTCTAGGTTAAGTTACAGCAAATATACGCTTGCGCGCATCAGTTACTCGGTTTGTACCACAGAATAAACCAGAAAGGGCAATTATGAGTCATCACGATTCCCGGAAGTTGAGAATCATGCCGGATGTACCCTCTAGAAAATATGGGCGTCTTTGTTATTGTTGTGGGTTAGAGTATCAATGTTTGTAATAATTTGTCAGATAATTAAAACCCTTTTTAAAATTTATTTTGTACTTTACGCAATAACGGAATCTTTACGTAGATAATCTATTTGTTTTTTGAACATTTTTATTATTTCACGTTCGTGCAGACATCTGTTAAATAGACTTGGAACTTACTTTGCGTATGCGCGTATGATTAGAATCATAGATTTTTTTTGGGACAAATACCATGAAATTCGTGCGAAACATATTCAAGTCATGGCGGAGTCTATTCAAGGTCATCTAAATCGTTACCTGAAAGAACAAAGGATTTGACGTTATTGTCGTTTGTACATATTTTCTTCGCTAACCAACCAATTCTCCAATTTGCCTGACTTTAGGTAGGCGTTTTGAAAAATGACTAAAGATATTCAGGCCGATAGCACAATTACGGTTTTTTGGTACAAACGCCGTGTAAAATGTTGGGAATTTTGACTCTGGAAATAGTGTCCGTCCCCTTACGACGCTGGCGTTTTCACTTCTTCGTGCCGCGGTTAAAAGCCGCGGGTATTAGGGTAGATGGTGGATTGATGTAACAACAAACTCGTGTGTCTGACATTACATATTTATTATTATAACCACAACTGACTGTCATTTTTTTTACTTAACAAAATGTGTATATCTCAATGTGTTGACAGATGGCAGTACTAACAAAAAACCCACGCAAACAAACATACTTAAAATATGACCAAATATAAAAGGAACATAAAACAAGTTGTTTGGGCTCCAAACACGCCGGCGTTTTGCATAATGTTTTAGATATACTAGTGATCTAATAATAATAATACTTATTTGTATTTTGCGATTCTATGTATTTATTAATTTCCAATTATTACATTCAAGTTCATGACATTCAACTGACATTTTACAACTACCGTTTCCATGTCATGTCCCTAACAACTAACAAACTGTTTTAATAACAAATGTTTAACTACATATTACACATAATGCCTAAGTCTTTTTGCAAAAAGCCGGTTTATTCAATCTGCCTGCGACATATGCCTGCTCTTCACGTTGGCAAATATATGTGCCAATAGTTGTTGCCAGTACGTGCGGCCAACATGTAGAAGGGGGTTTATGGTCACTTTGGTAGGTGTTATAGTGTTGGCGTACATGTTGGGGCGAGATCCGTGTTGTGTTGGTCTTTCAATGCAGATCAAAGGGTTTTAGTGGCGTGTAGGTAGACGCCGCGTCCACACGTTAGCCACGTGGCCGCACGTATTGGCAACAACTATTGGCACATATATTTGCCAACGTGAAGAGCAGGCAATATACACACTTCAATTCAGCAATTTACACATTTATTGTAGTTTCATCAAGAACACTATGAAACAAATTTAGAATATGTCAAAATTGATTGCTACAACCCAATATACTTAAAATACTTTATCCTACGAAACGTTAAGCCACAGTATTACCAATATGGACATTTGTCTCGGCACCTTTGATCTTTTATGTATATTTTTGAATAGCCTATAAGTATGCAGTGAAGTTAGGGGCATCTTAACAGGATGACCAAATCAATAAAATTGAACGTATGCGAAACCGCGAAAATGGTAATTATTTTGATAATTGAAAAAGTAACGTTGAATTGTAAAAACGAAATGTAACCCTCGCCGGCTTACTTTTATTTCCAGAGTAGGTCGGAATAAAATACACACCGTCTTCTTAACAACACTTTATTCTGTATCTAACTTCATCGTAGTGATATATAAAAGTAACTAAATGCTACCAACTGTAAATAATACCCTTGTTTATACAATATAATTATTTATTCGATTTAATTGGAAGGTTTAACGGAATTTAAATACAAAAGTTGTAATATTACATACATATTGAAGCTAAAAAGGTTTAGTAATAAGATACATAAAACAAACCAAATTACGAAAAGTACATAGCTGATTACACTTATTCCTATACTATATACACGTTACGCACTACACTATATACATATATAAACAAAAATGGTATAACATATCCCGAACACTTCTTTATCAAACAGCACGATCAATAATTATGAGCGTTAAATTCTCCTCAAAACACAAAACATAAACAATCCGCCATACTGTTAAGATGAACTATTCGCTTCTGCGCACAAAAACCGATGCAATGAAAATTGGTCAAATGTCCATACTGGTTATACTGTGGTTAAGCCTAATCGTATGTACAGTCTGTTTCAAATTAAATGCGAATCGAGGATATTGTGTGCAGTTACCCAGTTCGCGGCGCTGTATTGTGGGTGACCTATACTTTTTCATACATAGTGATGCGTAGTTCATGATTTTTGACGTCTAACATTCATCTAATATCACAATTTATACTTTTGCTATATTGGCTTTTATTATTTTAAATGCAATATATGTAATTATCGTCATTTATAATG